>CM028701.1:47051313-47335050 GCA_016771965.1 Brassica carinata | reverse complement strand
AAAAAACATCTATAAAATACAAATTTACGATGAAGTAATGTAACTATAAATTTAATATATTTTAATTTCTTCCAAAAATTATTTATAGCAATTTCTACATGTTTCCCTATATTTAATTTCCTTCTATATCGACACACTATTAGGTACACCTCTGCACGTAACACCAGGCTCAGAACTCGGAACCAACAGCTCATAAGGCAAAACACCAGCCCCACACCTATTTCTACGGTCAGGATCAGAGTTCCTTTTCTCAATCTCTCTCTATCCGTCCGATCTCCGCGGCAAACCCGTAAAACGCATCAACGACATCCGCATCTCCCGTCCAGATCGACGGCTGCTGTCTCTCCCCGATATACTCCTCATCCGGCGAATGCGTGGACAGAGTATCAACCACCGCCATAAACTTCGACGTCTGCAGCAAACTCGGCATCGCCGAGAAATAAAACCTCTCCGGATCGGAGATGAAACTCGCGTACAACGGATCCGACTCGTCGGGGATCAACCGCCGCATCAGCGGTGGCCGGTTCGGAACGTAGCCGCCGTACGGGTACTGTCCGAAGTTGAGAGCCGCGTGCTGAGCTGAGGCGAGCCAGATCAGTGTGGTGAGGATGGAGACGAGGTCGTCGACGGTGTTTAGCTCTGGCCACCACTCGGCGTCGCGGAGATCGGCGTGGCCGACGTTGATTGATTCGGAGTACCAGGTTTGGAGCTCCGAGTCTGATTTGATTAGGTTCGGGTTTGTGTAGTAGCGTTCCACGTAGGTTCGGACCCAGGTTTGGATAGCCGACCAGAGTAGAAGACCGTCGTTGGCGTATGGATAGTCTTCGATTAGGAGTTTAAGCCCATGTGGTTGTGTTGGGTCAGGAACTGCTATTCCTCTGAAAAAACAAAACACAGTTTAAAATAATCAAATACTATATAATATACAATGAAAATGTTTAATGTTGTGTTTGAAATAATCTAAGAGTATTATTTTGTCTAGCTAAAGCACCTGCGAATGAGATCGGCAGGGAGGCCTTCCTTGTCGAACCGCCAGCTGCTCTTGTATGCGGCGGCGCTCATTTCCATGCCGTATGAGCCGGCAGTGAAGCCTTCTTCAATCACACCGTCTGCACTGATCAACGATTGTCTAGCCAATGCATTGATTTCCAACGTGTACCTCATGTGCGGGTCTAATAGCTTGAATATCGGATGCATAGCGCTCAGTTGTCTATGTGCAGCTAATATAAACGGTTCCAAGCACGCATGGGTTCGTAACCTGCACACCAGCAAAACGATCAATAACTCTAGAGTCACTACTTGAAACGTATATGTTTAATAACTTGAATGTTTTAAGTACTAACCAGTGATTGACAAGCTGGTGGACCCCAGCGTCGTTAGAGCTAACGTGGGCTTTAGCGAGCTGCCACACCCAATTAGAGGTTGCATCGACGGGAGGTGTAACCACGCGTTTGGACCGGTGGTTGGGGCCATGTGGAGGGAGACTTAGCTCAATGGCTACGGGCTTAAGTGTACCAAGACGAGTCAAAAGAATATGGTTCGAGTAGCATAAGCTTTGCGTCCGTCTAGCGCATTGATTCGGTCTAGGAACGGTAAAAATATGTCGTGGTAATTCAACATATACAATCTGTTCTCTTCCAACGCCTGGAAAATAATATGTAAAATAAAACTTAGTTAATAAATAATTACGTTTAGTTACATACTAAATCAAGCAATGTGGATTTGTTATACGTACTTGTTGTACGGATAGTCCGTCGAGATGTCCAATGATGTGGTCGGAAGTGAGAGCGGAGTGTTGTGCACCGTAGATTTCGGGGTCAAGATTACTGACCGGTGGGAAAGTCCTTACCCTCTCAATGTTGACTGGATTGATTCCAGCTATGGCTTGACGTGCGAACTCATCATCTCGTAACCATGCATTTTTATCCTCTGCATTATTTTAAATTTTTTGTAATTAATTAACTAATAACTTGTACTAACTACTAACCATGTTACGGTGATGAATTAAATAAAGGCAAACGGGCTTTTTTATTCAAAGGCTAATATAACTGACACGTTGTAACGAATTAAGAAAACAACGTGAATCATATGTCGATCGTTTCTGTATTCTTTTAGTGGGTTCTGTTTGCTTTCCAACTAAAGTGTTTTCTTTTTGGTGGGGATGAAAAATCCATGATGGGTCTCAGTTATCAAAGATCAAATATAATAAATTAAAAACTCTTTGAATAATATGTGGTTGTAAATGGTAGAAGTTCAATTTTCTATAAGAAAAACAAAAGTTGATGTCAAAGGATCATATTAATTAAGTGTGCTTACTTGATAGTATTTTGGGAGTGTCGTATTTGAGGAGTCCTTTAGAAGATTCTTGGAGTGTATTAACGATGGCCTTGGGCAAAGGGAACTTGTCAAAGATTTCATCTTGAAACCCTAACTTGAGTAGCAATCCTTCTTTATATAGACCATCTATCTCGCCAAAGTCAGCAAAGTCCTCAGCTAAAATTCTGGCTTTCAGCGAGGGAACTAGGTGGTGTAACACCGCTTTTAGCCTCCCTGCTGCGAAAGTTTTCTGCTTAGTCTCTTCGAATTGCTCATCTCGTGGTACGTACATAGGTAATGGCTTCTCCACTCGGCTCTCCGCTTCTTTATCTGTCAACAATGCATATAAAAATCACATACTATTAGAGATTCATTAATTACATATTGTACTCAAAATATGTATAAAATGTTTTGTTATGAATTGTACCGGTATCAGTTGGATGGTGACCGGTACGACATCGTCTAGGGTAAGGAATCTCTTTGCCGCCGAGCTTGGGCCGAGAGAGTTCTGATGACTTGTCGGGATTTCCAAGATCGTTGTACACATCAAAGTCATAGATTCTGTCTGATAACTTCCTCGCTCCACTCCCATCTCCTCTTAGATTCTTCAACTCTCTCTCCCTCAATTTTTCAATCCATCAGGTGTCTCACTCGGCAAAAGCGGCTGCACACAAATTTACATAACGTTAGGTTTAATCATTTGTAACAACATTAATTACATATAGTTAGAACTTGGACAAGGGGTATATAATTATTATATGGACCCACCGGACATGAATATTGAATAAGATTTTGCGGGAGATCGAAAATGACGTGAGCTAATGGCTTGGGACCATGAGTAATTTAACTATTTAAGTAAATAACTGTTTCATTCAGATATTTAAAATTAATTACCTGATTAGTGAAAAAGATTCGTTTCCCTGGGTGATCCTTTTGGGACTGAACCCAAGAGTTGCATGGAAAGTGAACAGGGCCAAGTGCGAAACCTTCGATGGTGATGCTCTCCAGAAAGAACTCTTTCTGGTGTTTATTCATGACGGTGATGGCTCCCGGTGAGCCAAATGCTGCGTCCACCGTGAACTCCGCCGTGTAATGAACCCTCTCCGCCTTGGTTTTCGACTTCTTTGACCAGTCCTTTAAAACTGCCGCATTGCTTTTCTTCGGCATATTCGTTTCTGTTCGAGTTAAAAGATTTGATATTTATCTTAGTATTCGAAAACCCATCTCAAATAAAGAGATTTTGAGATAACCCATTTTATATTACACGATTTTAGAAATGCCCAAATAGAAAGTTTCCATTTTTAAAAATATTTTATCATGTTCTGTTTTTCAACCGAGTTTACTAAAGCGACTTACTTGGATCAAGTTCGGTGCTAACAAGCTCCAAGACAACGTTTCGACCGATCTTATCACCAAAAGCATCTAAATGCTTAACAAGAGTCTCCTTAAAATCCTCCTTGTTCTTGTTCCTCACCGTAACCACAGCTCTCACCTTGAATTTCACCGCCGCTTTCTCCTCCTCCTCGCTCTTTCTGTCACCGGTGGTTGTGTTGAAACGTAGCGTTTTGACCAAATCTTCACTGATGGCCGCAACGACCCCGGATTTGGACGTTCTTGGTCTCCTATCAAAAGGCTTGATCGAGAATTGTGTTGGCTGTGTCCTCTTCTTGAAATGCGACGCCGACCAAACAAGTAAGGGTCTTTTGGAGGTCAGAGGATAACCCATTAACTCTTTAGCTAAGGCCATAACGATGATGTAATCAGTTAGTATTAAATGGAATGAATCTTGAGTTGTTTTGTAATATAATGTTGGCAAACAAGAAGAAGTTGAGAGTTTATTAGTTGGTGTACGTTCTGGTTACTAATAATCGGCAAGTGAGAGAGATATATAGAGATAGAAGGATCTCATTGCCGTCCACACGTTTTTGTTGATTGGACTACCGTCTACGCAGTAGCCATGTTTTTCCTTTTCCTTTTACAAAATGTGAATTCTTAATTATGTTCACTCTTCTTTCCTTTTGTCAACATGCTAGTTTTCAAAGTAATTAGTCTTTGTGATGTTAAGTCTCTTTCTTATGATATATTTTTTGAGAAAATTCGTATGATATACTTCTCATGAATAAATGTATTTCTTTTAAATATTAGAAAATACTTATGTTATGAGATAAAAGAGTACACACAATTATTCTGAATGAACAATACGTTGTATTTACCGTTGTATTTACCTAGCTTATAGTACACTTCTGTTCCGGTGAAGAGCTAATTACTTGACACAAAAATAGTCATAAGTAGTGGTATTGAAAATGGTATATTCAGAGGTGTTTGTACCGCTGTTTTTGACCGATATGGATTCACCACTTCTCCAATTTACAACATGTTAATTAAAATTTTAGAATATGATTGGATAAGAGACTGTAGAGAGGGCATGCTTTCACTTTTTAGTATGATAGTTGGAGAATGAAGACTAAAGTATATTCCATGTACTTTGTATGTGAAAGTGTTGTGAATCTAAAACACTAATTTAAGAAAGATAGCATATGGAAGAATATTTTACGTGGAAAATAAATAACCCACACTTATAATGTGTCGTTACATTTTTGTTGTTGTTATTGTTAATGAGTATTTTAATAGAAGAAACTCACATTGAAACACATATTATACCATGGAATGTAGAATTAACATCGGACTTTTTACTGTTTAAAACATACGCAACCGCTAACCACGATTAAAATTACAGTAGTAAAATTCGAATTCAACCACACAGTTAATTATATCTCCATAATTTATTTACTTCTATATTTGTTGTCAACAATAGTTATTCAATTCATATTTATAAGGCCATAATTGATAAGTCATGTTAGATTAAAAATATTGGAGAAAAAAGTGTTTTAACTGAGTTATGGTGGGACAACATTAATCAGGGTTAAAACATTAATATAGAGTAAATATTTTAATCTTTTGTGAATTTATAGAGTAAATTTTTATTTCTCTTATTATAGAGCAAAAGCTCTACTTCTCAATTGATTTTTTTCTCTTGTTTCTTTCACGGTTAGTTACTTTTAGTTTCCCCACTTTCACCACACGGTTCTGTTGGCTATATTTACTAAACAAAAGACGTGTAAACTTTTGTAGGGAAAAATGGGTGTTTGGAATGGAATGGAATGAAAATGTGGGGTAAATTGAGTCAAACTGAGTTCCGAGTTTGACACGACGCGTAGTAAGACGTGGCAAGGAAGCGAAGGAGAAACTCCGACCAGAATTAATTAAATGACTATTTTACCCTCTTGTTTTCCATAATGAGCGATTAGATGTTTGGGTCATCGTTCGGAGATAAGTTGACTATGGTCTCTTTATTGTACAGTAACAAATCTTTGAAGATCGGATGGTATTTGGTAATAGTAGAAATAATAAAAAGCCTTATTACCAAAAAAAAGGTGAATATATTTTACACAAAAAGTTATATTACAGAGCAAAACTAAGCCAAAATAGATGGGATAATAATGTACTACAATTTCTCTTTTAAAATATTACTACAATCTATCAACCAACTCGTTTCAGATCAGGGGCGAAGCCAAGGCAATGACTAGCAAGTGCCTCCATAATTTTATTAATATTAACAATATTGCATGTAAAAATTCACAGAAATCAGCTAAGATGAGATGGTTTAATGTTGTTGTGCATCCATTATGTCTCGTCTTCGTTCATTTTTTTGTCAATTATTGAATTTTTGCATTCACTAGAAATTAATTCTAGATTCGCCCCTGTTTCAGATTGTATTGCTTTTCTCTAGTTCTATGTGTATGGCTCTCGATTGTCGAGTTTTTTTCCCTCTAGTGTGGAGCTTTGTTTTGGAAGATTTGAATCTTCAACATATGTATTCAAACAATGTATCCCCTCTTAATTTTCTCCAGGAATGAAAAATTTGCAGTGTGAAAAAGAAAATTAACCAGCTCGTTCTTTTATATTCTTATCAAGAAGTTATGAACCATTTTAATTATTTTACCGATAATTTTGTTTGAACCGTCAAACATCACAGATTAACTTTGAGGCACACTTCCTCTTCTACCACGCTAGTAGAAAGATAGGGAACGAATCAACTGATTCAGTGTGATATCGATTGGTTTTCTTTATAGTGGAGTTGTCCATGCATATATAGTTATTTAGGTTCAAATCATTAGTACCATTAAATCTAGTTCAGTTTAGCAGGTTAAAAAAAACCTTTTGTTCAAATCTTACAAAATATGAATATATAAATCAAGTAGTTTTCAGACAAGTCGTTTTGAACGATGGGAAAGCCCAATTCACTAGAATACTAAATCATCTGTAAAGGATGAAAAGTGCATGTATGTACTACGCGAGTTTCTTCTTAAAAGTACAGTATCATGGACACAGTATAATAGTTTCCCATATTTATCAACAAAATAATTCTCATATATATTTTGATTATTTATACGTGTTTTATAGTATTACAAAGACAAACTATTAGTACGTGTATGTGTGAATTGGGCAGTGGTCCTGAATCCTCGTGACTTATGCAAAGGTTCGGAATCATCATCAACTTTGCGAGCATTTTCTATCTTTTGAATACTCTGTGTTTACCTGTTGGTACATAAAATCACAATTAGTCCACAAAATTAAATGCAGTAGAATAAACAATTTCAAATATTCGTACTAAGAGGTGATTTTGCGAGACTCGCTTTTACAAATTATTGAGTTGCTCTAACTTTCAACGTCGGGTACTTATCAAACTGTCGCCCACCAAGATTTTGTGAAAACTTAAACAGGCATGGAAAAGATATATATATATATATTATTTTGCCATAATCATATAAATTTAAAATTATGACGTAACAGTAACTAAAGCTCATATTGTTAGTTTATTACAAACACCATTGTAGAATAATAACAACTTTAATCAAAAATAAAGATTAACAAACACTAATTTACGTGAAAACAAGGGTTGCAAATCATTCATTAAAATTAAACGCTTGTTTTCACGTAAATTAACATGAACATCTAAATTTATATGTTTATTATGTTTTTGAGTTTATATTTAACAAGATACAACAATAATTTTGTCTTAAATTATAGAATCTTAGATTTTATATTTGATCATTGCTCGCTTGCAGTTTCTGTACTTATAAATACTTGTATTGTTCTTTTCGCAATTCATTTAATGGTAGACCTAACCCCCTTAAAATAAATTTTCTGTATAGACATTTCCGATAACATGTGTTACCAATACCATATTATCATATCATTACAATACTATTTGCTTTTTACATACCAAAAAGCTAGACGTTATGTTAAGAGAAATTACGTGTAACATGCATAATGGGAACGATCAGAAAATGTATCTATTGACATTTCAGGTCTATTTTGATGGGTAGAAGTTAATGACGCAGTTTTTTTCTTAAGAAAGAATTATAAACTAAATGAAGAAATTCTATATATAACGGCTAATCCAGCCAGCTTGCACCGTCCAACAAGATTACCGCTTAAGTGGAACAACAATAATACTACAAGATTTATTATGAGTTGAAGATTATAGTATAATATTTTCAAATTAATTTAAGTTTCAATTGTTGATTAGTATGAACACTTTGAATTGCAAAAATATTTGGTATCCCTTATATACTAAATCAGAAGTCAGTTAAAGAATAAAATTGTGACATGTGTCATTGTTTTACAAAACCTTAAAAATCAAAAGTTTATCACGTTTGAGCAATAGAACCCTATTCTTCCTCAAACACGTTCAAAAATGACTTTGGTAACTACTAACTTCTAATGTTAACTGCTAAATCTCTTATAATATTCAATAAACCAAATAGATTTTCTGTTTCTCTTTCTCTACTTCTCTCGACAGTTTCATCTTTTGTAGTTTCATTTTGGTTTTGAGTGTAGCAAATTAAGATCATTTGGCTTTATTCTCCTCTTTTCCTGGACACTTTTCTATGATTTGTTTTTGCATGAACTTTAAAATTTTATTAAAATAAATTTGTTTCATTTATCACAAATTGGTGAAAATCCAGAGTTTTGTTTCACACCATCAGAAGCTTGAAGCTATTGTTAGCATGAAAATCTATTTTCATGGGAAAAGGTAAACACATTTACACTGAAATTTATTATATTAAAAAATCTGATTAAATAGTCTTCTTTGATTATTATATCTAGATCTTATATATCACTTAGATTTTAGATATCAAAACATTTTCAATTATATTCTGATTTTTCAATTTATCACAATTTTACTGTTTCTTTTTTCTCAATGATATGTTTTTATGTTAAACATGAATAACTGTATATTTTAAAGAAGAAGTATTATTTACAAAAACAAAACTGGAATGTATCAAGTATAGAAATCGTTTCAGTGCTACTAGCCACTTTGTTTGAATACAGAAATTTTTAAGTTTATGTATCAATGTGTTATCTTGGTTTAAAAAATATGTAACTAAAATAAGATTTTTGTATAGTTATTACATATCTCCATATAAATCCAAGTTATTCTATGCATAACATTTTAGTCATATAAAACTGAAATTTGTTTTTTTTTTGGTAAGAAAAAATATTCTCATGCGAAGCATGGGTCAATATACTAGTATATATATATATATGTCAGTATATTTAAGAAAGTAAATTTTGAGATTTTGGTGGATTTGTTTCATTTCGAATGCTACACGAGTAAGACATCTTTGTGAATTTCGGCCATGAATGCATCTAATCTAAGAGCATCTTTATCCAAAAGCCATGGATCTTAAGAAAAAAATTATTTAAAAGTTTGTGGGTCCTATTCATGTGTTAAGAGTTGCCTCTTTCTCTTTTCTGTAAGAGGCGATTGGTTCTTGGATTGTTCGTGAACCCACCGATACGTGGCGGTCCTCGATTGGTTCTGTTTTTATTTTTTATTTTTTAATTTTTTCAGACAAAAAAAAATCCTAAAAACCTGTGCCACAAAACCCTAAGGGTTAAAGATGCTCTAACGATCTTCCACCGTCCAAAGTTTTAATTATAATCTTTTTTACAGTGTTTGTGTCTCTCTTTGTTATTTTATTGTGTTTGCAGTGTCTGATGAGAAAGGTAGGGTGTATCAAATACTCGAAACATAAGGGTCGATCTCTAGTGATAAGTTTGTAAAGAAGAGAAAGTATTCTTCAATATTATTCATTTCAGTATATGATTCTTTCTACATGAGGGGTCGATCTATAGTGGGGATCGTGTAATATGAATCGACGCTGATCCTAGTTTACAAACAAACCAACGTTGGACAAGAATAGTTGTGGAAAGACACTGTTACCTGGACCGTAACATATTACTGAATTGAGATTCCTGACTTCCTGTGACGAGAGAATCGTGAAGATACAATGCTGGCCCCTGAATTGTCATTCAAAGAAAAGAAACTTCATGAATAACAAGGTAAGCAAAAATTAAATTAAATCATATGGTTATCTTCATATATGGAGAAGCAGACACAAAGTTGAGTAATGTACCATTAGTAGAAATTGAAGCAAAAACCAAAACTTAATGGTATTTAAACAATAACTTAACTTATTTATAACCTATTCTTTATAACTTGTTGGTACTTAACCGGCGAGTTAATTTCGGTCTACTAAAAGCCTAGTCGCATGCATTGCTGACGTATCGCGTGACGACTGAACATCCGTTAACAACAACAGAATGAATTTCAATGTACATATATATATACTACTTCCAGCTAGCTATAGAAAATACATTTATATGCTTCCAAGTTTTTATAAATAAAATAATTAGAATTTAGATGCCTAACACGTACACGTGTACTGTTTGAAAATCACAAAGACATCTTAAGAACTCCCTAGATTTTGTTTTTAATTACAATTCCCAAAAGTTAAGGCAATGTATTACCTTACCTATATGAACCACATATTAATCACTTTTGGAGTGGTCCCTAACCCTACTTCTTGTTCCAATGTCCCCACTGAGAGCACCATTATTCCAGTAACCATGAAAGGTTGTTTAATTTTTTTTTTGTCTGAATTAAAAAAAAAAATTGAAATACGCACCAATCATGGATCGTCAGGTGTCGATAGAGTCATGAAGCAGTGAATATGAAAAAAGTTCTGTGCTTATTTTGCATGCGGAAGCGATGATGCTTGTGTTTTTGGTAGGGCCCCAGACCATAAGCAATCCTTTTTTTTGCTCGCGATAAAGATGCTCTTAATTCTTAATTACAATATACGTGTATCAGAAACATAATTCGGATGATTGTTTTTTTAATTGATTTTCGGATGATTGTTTATCTTTAGAAATTATCGGTTTTGCTAAATATACTGCTAAGTATTATTAATTGAAGGAAACAAATAAAAAAGGAGAAGGAGGTGGGAGAGAAAGTTGAAGTAGAAGACAAATTTTTATGGAGATCAAGAAAAATGTTTGCTAATCCAATGATGTTAATTCATTCGGTAACATGCAATTCATTGGACTGACGTTATTTTACTTAGTTACATATCCTGTAATAAGCAAGAACCTTTTCTTACTGATTCATGCATATAGAATTTCATATGAATTGCACACTAAAACATAAGAAACGGCATCACATTTTAATCATTATATAATCATATAATTCAATAAACATATGAGCATCATAAAATTTATTTTAAACATATGAGCTAGTGTTCGACCATTATATTAATGAAAACATAATTTTTTTTTTGTTTTTACTTAAAATCTCAACATACAAATGCCACAACCCCCGTTGAAACCTAAGGAAATGTACTTCTGAACAATTCGACTATCATGATGTAAGTTTTTTTTCTTTTGAACGCTAACTATCATAGTGTAAGTTAGTACCTTAGAGTTCAGTTTTTTGAACAAAAAAAAAAAAAAGAGTTCAGCTTTAAATTATGAAGAAAATGTTTATAGTATACATCCCTAAACCTGGATTTGACCGGCATGTCTTTATTATATACTCCATCTGTTCCAAAATATTTAATGATCAATAATACATTCTATAGTATACATCTCTAAACCTGGGCTTAACCGCAAAACTATTAAGAAAATTATTGTTTCTGTTTATTTTATAAGTATCATTAAAATATAAATTAAAAACTATTCAAATAATTATAAAAATCTATACTATTATTTGCGAAATAATTTTTCGCAACGGAGCTCTCACGTTAAAAGTTAGAGTGATTAATATCGTTTATACCCTTAATGAATAAAATATATAAATAAACAAAAAATAAAAATGAAATTTAATTTATTTGATTAGATAATTGATTTTAACTAATAATAGTAAGAATTATCCAAAATCTAAAAATAATTTTAAAATAAAAAGATAATTTCTATATATATTGTGTTTTTATCTGAAAAATATTTCAATAAAAATTTAAAAACATAAAATAGATAACTAAATATTAATCGAATAAAGTCATAATATTGAAATACCACCTTCGGTAATTATGATTAAGTTTTATATCTACTGTTTTGCATGTGCCCATATTAGCGGTGGAACTAGGAATGCGCCGATTGATGTAAATCACACATAAGTTTATAAGTGATAAACAAGCTACAAGAGAACCTCTCTGTGTCACCGTGGTAACCATTCAGTGTGATGCATTTCTAGGGATTCAACTTTTATCTCGTTCTTAGAACTTCGGCTGGTGAAACAGATCGAAATTTAGTGTAACTTCTATATATCTTCTAGGTTGCTCCAGTGTATGAGCCGAGATCAAAGCCGTGACGTTCTCTCCAATACGCCTTTTTATTAAAGTTAATCTGTGGACCGGAATAAAATGTAGAAGAATGTTGGTGGACTCGTTGGTTACGGACTTACGGTGGGATACGTGCTTTAGTCTGAGTTTATGAGTTGTATAAAGAAGCAGCATTGAGATAACATCTAAACAGAAGATTAAAAAAAGAAACAGTTTAAAGGTTATTTTCTTACTTAAAATTCTCTCATTTATTTTGTCAAAAAATGCTCTTTTAAGTAATCAAAGTTTGGAACTTGAACACCATCGAAGGGTAAGTGATAGAGAAGAAGTGGCCCTCAAGCTATCTCATCAGGCCCAAAACTATGAAGTGTCGAAGCCCAAAAAACAGAGTCAAGACTGGTCTTCTTGCAAGCTACGAAAGATGAAGAAACAGAAGAGTACGGTGCAGCTATCAAACCAATTTGATGCTCTTCTATCCGTTGGAGAGAATAGCTGATACCTTTCTAGCTGGCATCATGAGCTGTCCTTATCTTTAGTTTAGATTGTTCTCTTTGTCAATATAAAAGGATGATGTAATTGTTTCGGAGAAGCTAATGAGAAAAGTATTATTTCAGTAAAAAATACTCTGTTCTTGTATCTTCTTTACAAAGTCATCAATCTCCCCTTTTTTCTCTATAATAAAGAACCTCATTTTACAAATAACTCGAGTTCATACATATATACGTTTTATCTAATTACAGAAGGCCGTCAAATAAAAAACATGAAGGTTAGTTTCATGATCCTTTGTGTTTAGTATATATATATATACTTGAGTCACATAGGTTCACTGAATATATTTTTCTTTTGGGTAATGATCACTGATTTAATTTATTCTCATATGGTTTCTAAATTGTGGTTTTATTCTTGTTGTATACAGTTTTTCGTGTGGATGCAGAACAATCTAAATGCAAAACAGAGGAATCATAACAGAACAAGCAATTCCTCTGCTTCTTCTAGTAAGTTATTACTTTCATATAATTCAACTTCAAGATTCTGTTGTCTGCTAGGGATATATGCAACCAATGCCCCAAGATTCTTGTCTCTTCAGAATGTTCTGTCCTAAATCTTGTGTTAGACCTTATTTAACAAGATTCTTGTCTTTATTTCTGCAAATTTGATTGGTAATCTGAATTTTGTTTGCTGTCATGAATCTTGTTTTTAGATCATGTGAAGCAAGAGCCAAGAGAGGAGTTCTACGGCTGGCCTCACGCGCTGCTCGCAATTGGAATAATGTTCACGAAGAGATCGAAGCAGAGAAGAAGTCTATCTCGCAATCAGAGAAGGAAGAAGAGCCTTCTTCCTCTGATGATATTGAGGATTATACTCCAGAAGAGGTTGGAAAATTGCACAAGGAGTTGATGAAGCTCTTGTCAAGAACTAAGAAAAGGAAGTCTAATGTGAATAGAGCTCATGAAAAATCTTCCTTTGGATAGATTCTTGAATTGTCCATCTAATTTACAGCTCGAGAGACGAATCAGCAATGCGCTCTGCCCTGTTGTAAATTCATCTGAGGAGAATAAGGAGGATGATATGGAGAGACCGATTAGTGTTATATCTGCAGGTAGATGCAAAGAGATATCTTTAGAAAGTAAGAAGACGAAAGATATAGCCATATAGGCAAGACGTCTGTCTCACATCTTTTCAAGAAGATCTTTGTCTGCAAAGATGGATTTTCTACATCACCAAACCCTAGCTTGACAGACACGCTTCAAAAGTCGAGAATGGAGAAGGTATTTGATTCAAATAATTAATATTTTGTTTAATCAGTATCTGATCAAAATCAATTTACAGCTGTTGAAGATGATGCTACATAAGAAGATTAATGCTTAAGCCTCCTTGAAACCCACAACATCAAGAACAAAGAGATACTTGCAAGACAAGAAACAACTCTCATTGAAGAGCGAAGAAGAAGAAACTAACGAAAGAAGTAGTAGCAGCGACGGATATAAATGGGTCAAAACAGATTCTGACTGTAAGTTTTTCATTGGATCCTCATTAGTTTTAGTAAAACTCAAAACAAACAAAAGCTGATAAAATCTTTTTGGTTACAGTCATAGACTCATAGTTCTTGAGATCTGATCCAACTTGGTCATCCAAGCTCCTGAGAGAATTTAGTTAGAGTACAGGTAATTAAGACATGACAAAAGAATCTCTTAAGCGTCTATGTATGCTTTTCTTTCCTAAAACTTATGTGAGATATTTTGTTTTGTGAATTATTATGCAGATTCAAACTCTTCTTGAGAAAGGTCAAAAGAAACAATGAAACGAGTCTCTTATTTAGAAAGAAAGCATTGCAGTCTGCACATGTATTTATACCTTCTTTTTTTTGCATGAGTTGATTTGTGGGCGTTTATATCCATAAAACAAAACATGTTCTTGAAATATATATACATGTTATTGTGTATGAATGCATGCACTTTTGTGATAATTTGTGTCATTCTAAGGTGGATAACCTTAAAATATAAATATTAAATTTTCTTTTTCATTATTACATTCCTTGTACCTTAGTTAGTTATTTCGGCCCAAAACACAAAAGGCTTTAGCCCAAGCTCGTTATGCAAATCAAAAAGGAAAACGCAAGGGAAGACGCATTCGTGAGAAAGGAGATACATCCCACCCACTTGCAGGAATTTCCCGAAGAAATTCAAGAAAACAGAATAGGAAGATCAAAGCGGGAAATCTTTCCGATTGCTCTCTGATATCTTTTAGTTTCAATCGGGAACGAAGGAGTGCAGATCTCCATCAATTGATCCTCTCAGTCCCATCGATTCTCAACTGTTTGACAGATACTGGAAGTCTGGAACATGAGGTGCGTTTTCAGAGTGGCCTTTACAAGGGAAGGTAAGAAGCTTTCTTTGGCTTATAGAAACTGTAAATGTAACTATAAGAGCTTCCTGTGTCTGAAAATAGAGTTTTTTTTTTTGTTGCTAGGAATGTAAATGTCATTAGCTGGTAATGAACAAAAGATTACAAGTGATGAGACTTGAAATCCAAGATGCTTCAAGAAGCCAAATTGCTAATACAAACTCCAAAAAAGATTTAGAAAAAAGCTTGCACAGCATAATATGACTAATCTAGTGAACTGGATTAATGCTACAGGAGATGATGTGAATCAAAGCACTGAACTTTAGGAGCTAATAGTGGTTGGGCCTTGAGATTCAACTGTCAGAACCTGCAGGAGAATCAATAGGCCTCATAAGAAGACGGACTGCAAGAGATCTGAAAATAGAGTTCACAAGATTTTAAAAAGAGGATGAACCTTTAAGGGATTTGACTAGCTTGTTTCTTTAATGGAAGCAGTCAACCTCTGGCCTATGTCAATAGTTGCTCAAAAAAAAGGCCTATGCCAATTAGCCAATAAGATCTTGGTTTAGTGTTTAGTGAACTTTACCATAGTTTGTAATGGAAGACTTTGGAATCTCTATCGAGTGAACGACATGAGTGAAAAGCTAAAAACGAGTCAAAATATTACGAGTAAGTTTTTTTTTTGACATTATTAGGCGTATTTTGTGACGTTTCTACATAGAACCCCCACTTCCACCCCCACCCCACAAGCAGTTGGGTGTGAATTGCGAAGAAATTTCGTTCAGAAATTATAGCCAATAGTATCTTCACTTTCAAAATGACCCAGAAGCCATTCATTCGTTATCCTAACCTAGTTTCCCAATTTTTATTCCACAGATGTTTGGTTTATTTAAACGAAATCATTGACATGGCCACAAGTGGCGTACAGATAAGGAGTTACCAACCCGACTAACCGATTGTTGAGTCGGTTAGATTTATCGACCGGTTGGCTCGGTTAGCTCCATGCCAACTTCATATAGTCCCAGCTTTCAACACGATAAAGTCCTTCTGTTTTTCTGAACATGTTTTTCTCGCCAGTCGTAATTGTGAAGCAACGTATTGATTACCGCATCCGTGAAAGTCCCTTTTGGAGCCAATTTTTTTTTTTTTGTGCATCTGCCCAATCTAATTAGGTAAGATCAAAAAGATTTGCTCTTTCTTTCTATAGGAAGTGGGAGAAACGCGAATCACACGATATTATTACCAGTTAGTGCGCCGGACAGATTGGCGCAACTTGTCGCAATCTTACCGGATGACTCTATTTAAGTCACGTGTTTTAAAACTTGTGTCGGGTGACAAGTGTATCATTATTCTTTTGTATTAATTTCCCTACGAAATTAGGGACCCCACCTACTATTCAACTCGAGTTGCCGTTATCGTTAACTAACGCATTCCTGAGAAGGGCCATGACTGTGTCCATTAAGATGACTGTGTGAGTTCTTTTTCAAGGGCAATTTTGTTGATATGAGCATCTTTGAGGCCTTTTACGAATTTGTAACTGGTTGGCTAACGACGTTTAATAACGTTTCTCGTCGGTTCTTTTTGTTATTTAATAAGTACGCGTAAAGAAAACGTGCGGGAAATTCTAACCGAAAAAACAAAAATTTTCAAGTCCAAGTTTTAAATCTGACCGTCCGTAGATAGATAGACTGTACCAACTTGAACTACAAATGTGAACATATTTTAATGATAAGATAGGCGATAGATTTGTTACACCAACTTAGAAAACAATAAATAATTAACGAGAATTATTTACGTTAACTTCATTATTGTTAATCACGTCGTATGAGAAAACTTCTTGCTTTCACAAGAGAGATGGAGTATTTATTTATCATTAATTGTGGATTATGCCACACAACTGACTTTTTGTATCTATCAATCAAAAATAGAAATATCATTAAGTACTAATTCACACACTGTTTTTAGTCAAACATAGAAATATCATCATTAAGTATTAATCTAATACTGTCATTAGTACTGAATTTCTTTTACTGAATACTTTTTTTTTGTTTTTCTTTAGTTTCTAGGAGGCTATTAAAGGCAATAGAAAATGGTTCTCTACCCATCCCCCTTGTACTCTCCCATTTGACGAGCAAACCACGCGCACCAACAAAAAGAAGAAGAAGATTAAAACAAGAAAAGACTCTGGAGAATTTCTTCTTTCTGACACTTTCAAGATGTCGAGAAAAGAAAATGCAAAGGCACAGCCACCGCCGGAGAAGTCCAGTTTCACCCGGAGATGTAGTTTGCTCAGCCGTTACTTGAAGGAGAAGGGTAGTTTCGGGAATATAAATCTTGACTTGATCCGAAAGCCTGACTCGGATCTCGGGTTGTCCGGATACTCCTGTCCACCAGGTACTTTATCTCCTCCACTCTCTCGCGGCTGCCACTTTTAATAGACTCTGACTTTAGTTCTGGTTTTGTTTCATCAATGGTAAGTCAGTTCCTTAAAATCAAGAATAACCCTCTCTTGTAATTATGAAAATACAGAAAAATTCAGTTTTAAAAGAGAATTTATGAGTTGATTGAAATATGGTTCATGAATCTCTCAAACAAATGTATCTCCCGGAAAAAAGTTTTTATTTTATTATTTTAAAGGATTTATTCTCGAATAAAACTGACCAGAGTTTTTAATTCTGTTTATACAGGGAAACAAATTGCGATGCAAAAGGCAGATACGGAGACCAAAGCCAAAGAAACCAACCTCAGGTCTATACTACTACTCTTTTGATCCTTGTGTGCTTTCTTGTTAGTAGGATATTAGAGGATGAAAAACCCTGTTAATCATGGTTTGTTAATGGTTTTGTACTGAAATTGTTTTTTTCTTGGGTTACAGTAAATCATCATCAGAGCTAGGAAGTTCCCAGTTGACCATATTCTTCGGAGGTCAAATTTTAGTATACAATGAGTTCCCTGCTGACAAAGCTAAAGAGATTATGGAAGTTGCAAAGCAAGCCAAGCCTGTGACTGAGGTTAACATTCAGACACAAACCAATGTCCAAAACAACAACAACAACAACAATAAAAGCAACATGGTTCTTCCCGATCTCAACGAGCCCACAGGTTCTGCGGATATCAATCCACAGCAGCAACAAGAAAACCAGGTCGTGGAACGTATAGCACGTAGAGCTTCGCTTCATCGATTCTTTGCTAAACGGAAAGACAGGTAAAAATTAACTTGACCATAGTTTCTAATGTTCTTGCTTAGATTATGTCCTAACGTTCTAGTTACTTCAAAAGATTAATGATTCTTTAACATACGTTCTCTTAAATGACCCAACCTAATAGAGATACCAACCAGCCACGTGATTTTCATTTTTTAAAAAAAATTTCTGGGGGGTCAAATTTTCATTTATTTTATGTTTGTACATTACAGAGCTGTGGCTAGAGCACCATACCAAGTAAACCAAAATGGGGGTCATCACCCTTATCCTCCCAAGCCAGAGACTGCCCATGGTCAACCGCTTGAATCAGGTCAGTCCTCCAAACGGCCGGAGAATGCTGTTGCTCAAACCATGTCCCACTCCAAACCAGAAGGCGATAAAACACTTCTGTAAAGATTGAAGAAGGCCAGTGTTCGAAAGATCTCGAACTTAGGCTATAGTTAAAGCTTGCTCAACATTTGTTAGGAACTCGAGTTTTGAAATTAACGTTTCCATCCTCTGACTCATTTCTGTGATTATTTTGGCTTGTACTAAAGTATGCAAACATAATCTAAATTGAATATTTATAGATTGCAATAGTATTAAGTTACAAAATTCGGATATAGCATGACGATTACATACGGCATCTAAATAAATAAGACAGACTTTGAATCATAGACATGAACTAAATAAATTACATATGCCTGGCCAAGCCGATACATGTTAAGAGGCATCTAAGACCAGTTGCACACTCGACCTTCAGTTTCTTCACTCCAGTGACCTCATCCAAAATCCATGCCTTGTATGCAAAATATTCAGTTAAATTTTTTGAAGTATTTGTTATCTTGATAACTGATAAAATTGAAGGTAGATGATGACAAAAGAGACTCACAAAAGTTGACCAAGAGAGAGCCACCTTGGTTTATAAACTTATAACTAAAGGTCAATATCTATCTTTGTTCAGTAATTATTTTTCGAATAGTTTGTTATCTTGATAACTGATAAAATTGAAGGTAGATGATGACAAAAGAGACTCACAAAAGCTGACCAAGAGAGAGCCAAACTTGGTTAAAAACTTTAACTAAAGATTAATATCTATCTTTGGATTTTTACTCTTAATTTCTCTCAGCATAACTTCTCTGTCAGCTACTAGCCTATGAATGTCATTCTTTCCTTATTCTGCAGATTCCTTGCTAAACAATTTTTCAAATTTGAGTACTAGTCTTTTTACCAAAAAGAGAAACCTATTAAAGGGTGTATAATCAATTACCAAAAGGGTTTACAATGTCAAGGGTGAGTGAGTAAGATGCATTTTCCAACTAATTTATTTGAGGGTGTAATTTGTAAAATTAATAAATTTATAGGCTGTATCCATAGTTTCCAGTAAAACAAGGGACGTTTTTGTGATTTAGTTGTCAGGTTTCATTTAATCGAAGGCGTGTCTGCTTCGAGACAGCGATTGGTCTGAGCCATTACTTAACGTGCTGATATCTCATTGGCTCCCACTTTTAACATTTTCTTACAGCTTGTGAATTTAGCTTATCGATATTAAAAATAATAAAAAATCAATTTCAATAAATTCGTAAGAGCCACTCGATTACTTTGCTTCCTTTCGCTTTCTAATCAACAGACTTCCATTTCTTTTTTTTTGTTTCCTGTTCTTCGTTTTTTTGTTTTTTCTCGGAAACCAAGAAAAACACTTTCGAGCCCTAGGGAAAAAAAAGTAAATCAAAAGAAAATGCAGAGATTGAAGCAGCAGCAGCAGCAACAACAAGCGATGATGCAGCAAGCTCTTATGCAGCAACAGTCTCTACCATCCCGGACTCCTCACCGCTCCTCAGGTCTCTGCCTTCTCTATTTTTTATGCCTTCTCTATCTTTGGTTTCTTCTGTGATTGACGATGCTTGTTTCTCGCTGTTGTTAATCTGATTGGTTAAGGAGAAAAAGTTACGATTTTTATGAGATAGACTTGCTTCTGGTTAATTAGTTTTAAGTGTCTTTAGTTCTTTGATCTTTGGTTCAACAACTTCATACAAAAATAGCAGAGCTTAGAAGCTGAGACATTCTGTAGAGACACCAGAGTGATTTTGGAAGCAATTTTTGTCTTCTTTTTTTTTTTTTCATTTTTCTTTGGTTTTTCCTTTTCTTCTTTTTGCAGATAGAACCAATCCCAAGTGGAAATCTTCCCCCTGGTTTTGATCCAACTTCTTGCCGCAGTGTGTGAGTTTTAGGATTTCTTTTTTTTTTTTATTTTGTTCATTTTCGTTTACTTTTTGCATATGTTTTTGGCCTAATGTTGTCTCTAGTAGTGAGCTCAAGTTTCCAGTTTGTTGTGAGTTTCAAAATTAGTCAGGGGAAATCATACTTCAAAGATGTATTGATAACTGTGCTCATTGAATGAAATGAATTCGTTTGTCAAAAGTGTTAAGCTTTTCTTTGATTGTTTTTTTTCTTCTTATGCTTCTATATGATTGGCAAAAGTTGATTCTTTTGCTATTTTCCCTCACTGGATGAATTATTTTATTTGTTCCTTGTTTATATCTTTTTTTGAAATGGCAGGTACGTTGGAAACGTCCATATTCAGGTGACGGAACCTCTGCTCCAGGAGGTTTTTGCTAGCACTGGTCCTGTTGAAAGCTGTAAGCTTATTAGGAAGGAACAGGTTAGTGACTATGTTACTCTGTTTTAGGATGCTATATCTTATGATTGGCCATGTTTTGGTATATATTCTGATATTTTGGTTTTGATTTGAAAATGAGCAGTCTTCTTATGGTTTTGTCCACTACTTTGATCGACGATCTGCTGGTCTGGCTATCCTTTCTCTCAATGGAAGGCATCTGTAAGTTTTAGCATGAGGAACTTACTCTGTTTTGTTAGGTTTGGATTAAGGTTACATTGGTTGATGTAATTTGCAGGTTTGGGCAACCTATCAAAGTTAACTGGGCTTATGCAAGTGGCCAGAGGGAGGATACATCAGGTTGGTGTTCATACTCTTATGCTATAATTTCTTTCTATAACTTGCCCCTTTTGGGTATTTTAGCTGGTAACATAACACACGGCTGCAATCTTTCACGTGCAGCTCAGTTTAATATCTTTGTTGGAGATTTGAGCCCGGAGGTTACAGATGCATTGCTGTTTAATTGCTTTTCTGTCTACCCGAAGTTGCTCGTAAGTTTTTCAGTTGCTTACTGCTTATGCCGCCTAAACATCTTTGTATTGCAAGTGAATGTTTAAGATTTTTCATTCTGACATTTTGCTGTTGTTGTATGTAGGGATGCAAGGGTTATGTGGGATCAGAAAACTGGGCGTTCTAGAGGATTTGGTTTTGTTTCTTTCCGAAACCAGCAGGTACTTGTCTTAATCTGTGAACTGGCTTTACTATATTAGCCGTTTATTAGTTGTTTGACAATCTTATTTCCCCTGTGCAGGATGCTCAGACTGCTATCGATGAGGCAGGCGGTATGTCAATTATTTTCAGTTATTTAGTGATCTCCAAATTTTTCTATCATGATAGATGATGTTAGAACTTGGAAGCTTTCCTTCTTACAACTAATATTTGTCTCATTTAAACTTATGGTGTTTTGAGTGTATGATGAAGTTTGTCTTACATAAAAGATTATACTTCATGTCATTTACCCTTATTGGCTTATGATTGATGATAGATTCTTCTTTGGCTTTTTTTCAGGGAAATGGCTTGGTACCAGGCAGATTCGCTGCAACTGGGCAACAAAGGAGCCACTTCTGGTGAGGACAAGATGAGCTCTGATTCCAAAAGCGTTGTGGAACTAGCCAGTGGTGTCTCTGGTATGTTTTAAGACGAAACTCTTCTCTTCCTTGTTTTAAGTATTATTAGTCACAAAATAGGAGAATTTACTGGAGACAAAGAAAAGCCTCTAATGATTTTAGTTCTCTTACCTTTGATATTGAAACATTGGCTTATGTGTTTTTTGCAGAGGATGGCAAAGATACAATTAACGGTGATGCTCCAGAGAACAATGCTCAGTACACAACGGTTTACGTTGGGAATCTTGGTCCAGAGGTAAAGAAAAAGACATTGTGCTTATAGAGATTACACAACCGTCATATGTACCTTTGATATAAAACTTGATATATGTTTTGTTTGATTTTCCAGGTTTCCCAGGCTGATCTTCACCGCCACTTCTATTCTCTTGGTGCTGGAGTTATTGAGGAGGTTCGTGTTCAAAGAGACAAAGGTTTTGATTTGTAAGATACTCTACTCATGTAGAGGCAGCCCTTGCTATCCAGCTTGGAAACACACATTCGTACCTCGGTGGCAGGCAGATGAAGGTAAAACTAAACTATGTAACTGCATTTTCTCTGTATCTTCTGTTTGGGAGTGTTAAAACAATCTTTGTGTGTGTTTATTGTTACCACAGTGTTCTTGGGGAAGCAAGCCAACTCCACCAGGAACAGCCAAACCCGCTTCCTCCACCAGGTCCTGCACCGATCCCAGGCTTCTCAGCCAGCGACCTCTTGGCTTACGAGAGGCAACTAGCCATGAGCAAGATGGCGGGGATGAGTCCTATGATGCATCACCCGCAGGGACAACACGCTCTGAAGCAAGCTGCGATGGGAGCCACTGGTTCAAACCAGGCCATCTATGACGGTGGTTTCCAGAACGCTCAGCAGCTCATGTATTACCAGTGAGCTCTCTTCAGGAAGCTCATCTATCTCCTTCCCTTTTTTCTTTACCTTCTTGTTTTAATGTTATCATGTACCTGTGGGTTTTATGGTTTGTTTCATCCCTTGTTATTTTACTACTTTGTTGTGATGTAGGAAGCAACTCTAATATGTTTCAACTAGATGATCAGACACTGTTGTTGCTATATAATCATAAGAGCTATCTCATTTAGAAAACAACAATACTGTACTCAAATCGTAACAAGTAAATTCTCTTCCAACACTACAGACGTGTTTTTGCGTTGTTTGATTTGTTCTTTTGTAAGTTATCTTGGCTTGAGTCGTTTGTTTGCTACGGAGTGTAGAAAGTGAGAAGAATGGTCTCTTAATGTCACCATCTTTTGCTTTAAAGCTCTGTAAACACACAAAGCCATGATCAGAGGATTTCCATGACAATTAGAAATGTAATAAAACAGATCGATTTCGGAACTAAAAATATTAATTGAGAAAATAACGAAAATTGCAAACATATTATTCCTTTGTATAGGCCTGGGCATTTCGGTATCAGTTCGGTTCGGTTCGGGTATTTCAGGTTTCGGGTAGTTCGGATAGAGGGTTAGAGTATCCATTTACTACTTGACCTATTTTTGGTTCGGTTCGGATAGTTTCGGGTTTGGTTCGGTTCGGATAGTAACTAGAAATCGGAAAATACCGGGAAAAAAATTCGGTTCTCATTTGGTTCCGGTTCCGGTTCAGATAGTTCGAGTAGTTCAGATAGTTTGGGTAAAATATCGGTATTTAGGATAAATATCAAATAATTAGGATGGTTTAGATAAAAAATTGGATATCTTGGATTACTTTGGATATTTAGGATAAAATTATCCGATACTTTCGGATAGTTCGGTAGTTCAATATTTCATAATACTTTAATTATCTTCAAATATTTTGGGTTCTTTTAATAAATTTTAAGTTATAAATAAATATTTAATTATGTTATATGTATATATAATTAATATTTTTATATATTTGGGTACCCGTTCGGTTCTGTTCGGTTCGGTCGGTTCAGTTATTTCGGATATAGAAATATAGGAACCATTCGGATATTTGAGGGTTTTCGGTTCGGTTTTGGTTCGGTATTTTAGTTCGGTTCCGTTCGGTTCTTCGGTTCGATTTTTTTACCAGACCTACTTTTGTACATCCCTTATTGCATCATACGGTTATCCGTGAGATGGTATTTTCTCGATGGATCATGGAAGGAAAAGGAACTGCTTTGAGTAAAGGTGGTATAGTACTGGAAGGTTTTGCTGGATTAATGGGAGCGAGGAACACGAGCAAGTCAGTCACCACTACATGCGGATATTGAGGCTCTTGTATGGGCAATGGAGTGTATGCGAATCTACGACAAGATAATGTTACATTTGCAACAGATTGTTCTTAGGTGGTGAAGATGGTTTCGGAACCGAAGAATGTCTGTCTTTGCAAGTTATCTAGAAGACATAAGGAGTTTGAAGAGGAGTTTTACGTCGTCGGAGGTTATCTATGTACCACGAATGCAGAATACAAAGGCGGACAATCTACCACGAGTGCAAGAAAGCAATCGCCTTTGTCGCTCACATGGATGCGATCCTCCGGTTTGGTTCAGAGGGTCTCAGATGAGTCTCAGAAGTCGTTGTCAAAACAAAAATATATTCCTTTTGATTCAAATCCAGTTAGTAAACTCGGAGATATCAAACATATAATAGGTGTAGTTAAAGTTTTGCATACAAATTAAGAAAATTATTAAATTGCTGTTTTGCTTCTATTTAATATAAACTTTT
Source organism: Brassica carinata (assembly GCA_016771965.1). NCBI lineage: Eukaryota > Viridiplantae > Streptophyta > Magnoliopsida > Brassicales > Brassicaceae > Brassica > Brassica carinata. The sequence goes on along the minus strand of CM028701.1, from coordinate 47,310,561 downwards.
GTTTGATTTCATCATTAATAAATTAACAAATAAGGGTAAAAATTAAAAAATCTATCTAATATTTACATTGGAAATCTAAAACGACACTTATAGAGAAACAAAATTTAGAAATCAAAACAACACTTAATATGAAACAGAGTAAATATTAAGTAAACGATATCATAGAGAAATATATATTAGAAAACAAAAATTTTGGACCCGAAACCTCTTTCTGAGGTAGAGGCTTCACTTTCTCTCAATCCAGTGATTTAATTTTCTTTTTGAAATTGAAATAAACTGTATATTAGACTTCCTCTTTCAATCTCTCAATCCAGTGATTTAATTTTCTTTGCTGTGAATGTATAGACTTGATTGAGTTAGGAGAAATTGATTGTTGGAATCTGGATCATGGTCCTTAGGAGTTGCATCGACTTTGTAGTGCCTGCCAAGCTTAAATCAGCAGAAGTCTGGTTCTTCTGCACACGTAGGAATCTCAAGGATGGTGTTCTCAACCGTGAAACACCCTCAGGAGTGTGACTCAGTGATGAAGATGTGAAGCATATCAAGGATAAGAAGAATATTGTTATTGGGATGTAACAGTCCTTCACGTTTTGCCTTAGCTCTAACAATACACATGTGGAGGAGATCTATTGGACCATGGAAGAGTATCAAAGAGATTTGCAGGTTTGTTTACATTTCATTCATCAAATTGGATTGTTGACAGTCACAGACACAACCATGGTAATGATAATCATTAACATCGTTTCTTGTCTTTATCTCAACTTCTAGTAATAATTTAGTTGGGAAGAAATAATCTTTTAAGTTTTAATAGTCTAACATGAAACATGTGAAGACTTAAGATGAAGGGAATGGATCCACATTTTTTATAAACCTTATATACTTATTTGGGGTATTTATATCTCAATGTATGGTGGAAAATGCTTAATCTCATCAGCATTTAAGAAAATGATTACAATTATTGTTTTGAGTGATATCTAAGTAAATCATTGTGTAGTTAGTAATACAAATTATTTTTTATCACTGATCAATTAAAAGTTTGTAGAAACTGTACTGTTTATGTACACTGATGGTCGAACCAAGCTTGATATGGAGACTCGAAAGAAGAGACAACATATTGAGAATGAAAGTGTTTAGGTTGGAAAATCATTTGAGACGTTTACTCTGTTCAAAATGTTTATGAAGAAAATATTGGTAAAACTCTTTTTATCTTGACTTTATTTCTAGTTTTGTGATTTGCTAAACTTTTGTTTATTTCTAGGTTGAGTAGACAAAAACTCGAGTGAATGTCAAAGAGATCTCTCATCTTTTCTTTGATGACAAGGCCACAACCACCTTGATAATGATCCCAAGCTCTACTGTGAGAACACCAATAATCTCATTGATCTTTTTTTTTTTAATGGAAGAAGGATGTTTATTCCCATGGAAACATTAATCTTGTAGAAAATCTTATTTGGGCTTGTTTATGAGTCTTTAATCCAAAACTATTTGTAAAACTTCTAGGCTTTAACTAATACTATAGAACAATAGTTAAAAGAAAAACCACTGGTTTTAGACTTTTAGCAACTAAAAATAATAAAAAAGTATCTTGGATGATCATCTGGGTGTCTGGAAAATTATATTTATAAGAATACACCAGAATTATTCAATTTCCAAATAAAAAGCAACAACTTATGTAAAATTAAATACTTATGGCTGCTTTCTGAGGTATTTTTCATTCTTCTAGTTTAAAAGATACAATATGACTCATCACAATGTAACTTATTGGGTTGTAGATCGTCACCCTCCACAAACTTTATTTAATCTTTGTCTGGTGGGAAAGTATTAAAACCATCTAACAATTTCCTGTGTCTTTGGAACAACTTTTTGACCCGAAAAATCAATTCATATACATTGATCTTGCAAGAATCCCAAAAGCGGCCAGTTAGTTATATGCATCAATACGTGAAAGTTTCTAAAACTAGGTATGAATAAAAACAGTCCAAAATTCACTAGAAAATGCTGTCAACTATATCCACCATTTTTTTCTGACGAACATAATTCTCTATAAAAGCCACCAACAAATCTCACTATCTGATGGGACGTCACTACACACATCCATGGACATAAATCCTAGGCGTGCAAGTCTCCATGTCAAGTCATCTAAGTATTTATAATTAAACGCCAAAATCCTAAACACAGAACAGGACTTACTTCTAAAACATGGCACAAACGACTTCTCTTATTCAATCAAAGTCCATGAGACCTTGAACTTCTATCAGCTCCGCAAACCACTTACTACCTTCAAGTTCTTGCCTCCTGTTAGAACCTCTGAACCGCACACATCCACAGTTCTGTTATGTGCCACGTCAACTATCTCAGCCTCTAGCATTTCCTGAGATGCCTACTACAGCCTCTGATGTAGTCGACTGAACTCTTCATGCCTGATGAACTACAACATTATGATACGCATAACACTTCTGTAATACATACTTGTTTCACAAGTTATCTAATACAACCTTGTATCAATCAATTCTCCTTGTCTTACGCACCGTTATTGCATCTCGTATTTGAATAGAGAACATACGCTCTTTCAGTATCCTCCTCAAACCTATCGTTCCTGAAATCTCTTATGTGCTCACGGAATTTTGCTTTCTTTCCTACATCGTTTCCAATGGTTCAGAAGAGATACCATTTCGCATATGATATGATTTTAGTTTGTTGGTAAACTAATACCTTATAGGGGCATGTTGTGTTACTTCCAACTTCTTCTAATCACACATTTTATTGAGCATTGGGTCGCAATAAATGACTACAAAATTAAACAAACCAAACCCCTCTCAATATTCCAAAAATGAAAAACAAACAAAAATCAAAGTTTGTCGGTGATAAAAGAAAAAGAAGATAGACATCAAATTTTGGTAGAAAAAAAAGAGAGACAACAAACAGGGACCTTATAAAGCTGAGTCGGGTATTTATTTACAAAGAGTGTTATCGTGTGCTTCCTGTCATCATGTTTGTTCAACCCCGCCTTACGTGCCAAGTAACCAGCAGTTACCTTCCCCTTCATATCTCCACACCCTTTACAATGCTCTTCCGTGTTGCACCCACTGAGTGAAGTCATTTGAGAAGCCAGGTACTAAAACATATTCAGTGAAACCTTCTGACTGATTCGGACCTGGAATAAACTATAAAGATGGAAAAAAAACCCGACCAGAGTCAGTGTCTTTGATTAATTGCCGAAGCTTTACATGTAACTTGAATACTTAATAATATGGTGATGAAGGAAAATACCTCAAAATGGTCCGTGCCAGTTGTAGAAGTGAAGGATTCGGCTATGTCACTGAACATATTATCTGACGACATGGAGCTGCAAGGAACATTTAGATTATTAATTAACAAAGCTTGTATATATATATATGTATCTCAACTTATTGTAAGTGGGTTTCCAAAGTGACCCTTCTTATGACAGGGTTTGTAATATATCAGAATGCTATCTATTAAGGATGTATAATTAACTTTTTACCTGCAACGTTCAAACATTTCATCTGCCGTGGTGAACTTAGCATTGTATGAGTGTGAGAAGCCAGGTACATCATCGAGACCGTGAGAATCGGACGTAGAGCCACCGTCTGAAACATCTGTCTTGATCCTGTTTCTCTCAAATGATCTTCAGAGTGGACGCTGAAGATGGTTATCAAAGAGGAAAAAGAATCAAAAAGGATTAGTAACATTGAATGTTTGCAACAAGTTAAAAGAGACTCTGATGAACCACCTTGTAGAAGCTGGTTCTGGCTCAAAGAGTCCAGCTTCTGAAGTCGTTTCCCAGCCACCGTTTAATCCTTCGCGTGAAGGCTGAGGATTTTCGAGTAACAGCTCCTCCATATCCAAACCCTCCAAGAGGAGGTTATCGGAAAAGGATCTGGAAATTCTTGGCCTGTTGTTCATATTGTGTATTAGAAGACATCTTAATCTTTTGCAGTTACATGTCAACTTATGAATTCTGGTAAGATTAGGTACCTCAGATTTTCGATATGACCAGAGTTGTGCTGGTCAGAACGCAACTCCCACAGGGCTGACCTCCCCAACAGATGCCCAGATTGCCCCAAGAACCTGTCAAGAGTTATATATCTTTAGACTATAGAAACACACATAGCAAGTTAAAAAAAATAGATGAAAAGTTTCTAAGGTGAAGCTTACAGATTGATGGCGTTCTGTTTTTCACTGTCCAGGTAAGCATTGTTGTAGTGTCGTCGAACAGCTGTAATCATATCACGATGCTTCATCACCATGTTCCAATCACCTCTCAAAGCACTGAACATCTGTCAAACCATAAATTTTAAAAGTTGTTATACATAGTTCAACGATCCATCTCAAGCAAGACGAATGTGTTGGAGAATAAGATCACCTTGATGTGTGCATCCGAACCAGCATACTGCATTGCAATTGCATCACCCATTTTCTCGTAAGCTTCCATCAATTTCTTGGCCAGGGGGTTTTTCTTATCGACGATAGGAGGTCCAGTGATACCCAATAGATGCAGCTGCTGAGCAAGGGCTACCAATCCGTGGGCGTACTGAGAAACATTAGTACGATCCAAGCAGTCTACGCAGTTTGATCTCAAGACCCCATTTTGAAGCAAAAATACATCTGCCTTCAAATCTTCTTCTTCAGGACTAGTTGCCTCTTCATCTTGATTCATAATAGGGTTACTAGAGCATGGTAGGATCAACATTAGGACTTACAAATAAAACGTGCAATACAATCTGAGTTATGTATTAGATAGACAGTGAAAACACAGCTCCTGTTACATGAATACTTCATTTGAAAGTCGACACACACATACATATATATAATAAAGCATACCGAACTTACTTGAAAAATGAGTCGCTAATTACGCCTTCAGTTCCTACACCTGACGGAGCTTCACAGAAAAACAAGTTAATTAATTCCAATGCTCTTCCCATAGTTACACAAGTGCTCGAATGCACCATCAGCTCCACTGCAAAATTCAAGGAAAATGGGTAAAAAGTTTAGGAGGAAAGACACTAAACCAAACCACTAATTATGCTTAATAAGGGCATAAGTGAAGCATCACATTTTGTAGTGTTTGTTTAGATCAAAATGGATTGCCTTTAAATGGTTCTCCCTCTTCGTGCCTTTGTTGATAGACCAGATTGCCTTTCCAAACTCCGCTCTTAAGATGCTTTCTCGATGTTTTCCTGTCTGAAATCAAAGATACACACTCAGTCTTTGATCCAAGAAAGGGCATGAGCAATGTATAAAACTTGACTTGTCTTAGAAAATGAGAAAGCCCACTTTTAGAAGATTCAGGATGATTATAAGCTTCCCATATCTCTGTTTCAGATCCTCAAAGTGGAGTCGAGTAGCCACGTGATTCACGTCCTTATTGTTCACTGTGACAAGTAAAAGAGAGAAACAGAAGCGTTAAGATAAAGAACTAATGATCCTTTCCTGTCGTTGTCATATAGTGCTTACATATAATGTCTGGTTGTGGGGTGAACACAGATGTCTCCTGTGACCAAAATAGAGGTATGGAGCCTCGCATCTGCACAATTGATGTCATTGGGATTTTCTGACCCTCTGGAACCTCTTTGGTAACAATCTGCTCTATCTCAACCTCATTGGCTACGTTGCCTGCGTCATTTATACCACGCCTTAAATATCTGCACATTAAGAAAGAGAATGCAATGACGGTTCTAGTTTAGATGTAAAGGCATATTAAAGACTATCCCCTGGGATAACATTATGAGAGCTACTAGTCCATGAGAAAAAATCTGAGATAAAAGATAATAAGAAGAACATAGTAGCATTGTAGCAAGATGTAGAAATACCTTGTACCAGCATAATGGCGTGAACGCCGAGCAATGACAGTTAGTACAAATTCTTCATCAGATACCGAACACTTAGTCTGTACAAAGCGAATGAATAGTGGATATATTAGGTCTCTTGAGCTAGCAATTTTTTTGGAAATCTCTAGAATAAACCATTCATATAGGCTTTTTTTACCTGTTGAAAGAATCCGTATACAAGTGAAACTGTCCATACGGTATTCTGGAGGATCCTTCTGATCCCGTGAGTTAAATATTCGTTCCACACGAACATGGAGTCGTCGTGAATCTTTCCCCTCTCAGTGTTGCATACGTTCTTCTGGAGCGTATGCATGAGGTGATACGTGTAACTGAAGTAGAAGTCTTTTCTAACATCCACCATTTTTAGGAGATTCTTGTACCTATAAATTATACAAAAGAGGGCGGGGGAACATGTCAAATAAGTGTTCTGCTAAGTAAGAGAGCATTTGCATTTGAGGATAACATAAACCGTTACAAAAATGATCAATTAAAATACCTTCTTTCGGCTAAAGAATTAGCCACTCTTGTCTCAGGGGAAGGATATGGGATCATGATCTGTTCAGTCTCTGCTATACCATAAACAGCGTGACCGCAGATCTCTCCGACTTTCTTTCTTCTTTTAATCACAAGCATGTAATAAGGCCCCAAGAATCTCACAAACCCTGCACACATAGAATCAACATTGCTCTAAAAAAGACAAAGTTCCTCAAGGGTATTAAAGAGAGGCTGAAGGTACCTATGATTCCATAACAAGTAGTCTCTGCTCTAAGGCCACCATACTTCTGGTTCCCTCGACTAATCCATTTTTTAAGCTGGACGATTTCGTCATGTGTGTACCTTGTAGGATCTTCAAATAGATTCAACTCCGTTGGATCGGTTCGATCAATCTTGAGAATCCTCCAGAAAGTCTTGTTCTCGTCTCTCCCAATCAAGTAATAGTTCTGGTTTTATTCACAAAGAAAAAGGTAGTGTGATCTTGAAGCCCATAAAGCAAAACAGAGTTGAAATACTATTATATATTATAACAGAAATAACTAACAACCAAAAAGACTCTCTACATTATATGAAACCAAACTGTCTCATCAAACATAAACCGAACCATCTTACAGAATCTGAACGCAAACCGGAAAATAATGTTATAAGAGAGATTGTGTACCGTGTAAGTGCTGTAGAGCTTGAATTTGTGAAGAACGGGAAATTCAACCGGTTTGAGCCTCGGCTCGTACTGTTACAGAGAAAGAGTAGCTACGTGACGTGGCGAAGAAGTTAGTTACGCGGGAGAAGCTACAAGAGATGACGAATGAAAGAGTTACACGTGTACAAGCGGTTAAGTCGTTGTAACGAAACAGAGTATATAACTCGTTTCTTCTTCATTTTCGATTCATTCAGAAAGTGTATAATCTCTTGAATCTTAGAGTGCAGTGAATTCTCTTAACTTCGTTTTAGAGTCTTTCTTCCTTTGGATTCTATACGATTGAGCTACAAGCTATTCTTTCTACATGAGGGGTCGATCTATAGTGGGGATCGTGTAATATGAATCGACGCTGATCCTAGTTTACAAACAAACCAACGTTGGACAAGAATAGTTGTGGAAAGACACTGTTACCTGGACCGTAACATATTACTGAATTGAGATTCCTGACTTCCTGTGACGAGAGAATCGTGAAGATACAATGCTGGCCCCTGAATTGTCATTCAAAGAAAAGAAACTTCATGAATAACAAGGTAAGCAAAATTAAATTAAATCATATGGTTATCTTCATATATGGAGAAGCAGACACAAAGTTGAGTAATGTACCATTAGTAGAAATTGAAGCAAAACCAAAACTTAATGGTATTTAAACAATAACTTAACTTATTTATAACCTATTCTTTATAACTTGTTGGTACTTAACCGGCGAGTTAATTTCGGTCTACTAAAAGCCTAGTCGCATGCATTGCTGACGTATCGCGTGACGACTGAACATCCGTTAACAACAACAGAATGAATTTCAATGTACATATATATATACTACTTCCAGCTAGCTATAGAAAATACATTTATATGCTTCCAAGTTTTTATAAATAAAATAATTAGAATTTAGATGCCTAACACGTACACGTGTACTGTTTGAAAATCACAAAGACATCTTAAGAACTCCCTAGATTTTGTTTTAATTACAATTCCCAAAAGTTAAGGCAATGTATTACCTTACCTATATGAACCACATATTAATCACTTTTGGAGTGGTCCCTAACCCTACTTCTTGTTCCAATGTCCCCACTGAGAGCACCATTATTCCAGTAACCATGAAAGGTTGTTTAATTTTTTTTTTGTCTGAATTAAAAAAAAAATTGAAATCTGTACCGATCGTGGATCGTAGAGATGTCGATAGAGTCATAAGATCTGAATAACGAAAAAAGTTCTGTGCTTATTTTGCATCTTGAGCGATGATGCTTGTGTTTTGGTAGGCCCCGCACCATAAGCAACTTTTTTGCTCGCGATAAAGATGCTCTTAATTCTTAATTACAATATACGTGTATCAGAAACATAATTCGGATGATTGTTTTTAATTGATTTTCGGATGATTGTTTATCTTTAGAAATTATCGGTTTTGCTAAATATACTGCTAAGTATTATTAATTGAAGGAAACAAATAAAAAAGGAGAAGGAGGTGGGAGAGAAAGTTGAAGTAGAAGACAAATTTTTATGGAGATCAAGAAAAATGTTTGCTAATCCAATGATGTTAATTCATTCGGTAACATGCAATTCATTGGACTGACGTTATTTTACTTAGTTACATATCCTGTAATAAGCAAGAACCTTTTCTTACTGATTCATGCATATAGAATTTCATATGAATTGCACACTAAAACATAAGAAACGGCATCACATTTTAATCATTATATAATCATATAATTCAATAAACATATGAGCATCATAAAATTTATTTTAAACATATGAGCTAGTGTTCGACCATTATATTAATGAAAACATAATTTTTTTTTTGTTTTTACTTAAAATCTCAACATACAAATGCCACAACCCCCGTTGAAACCTAAGGAAATGTACTTCTGAACAATTCGACTATCATGATGTAAGTTTTTTTTCTTTTGAACGCTAACTATCATAGTGTAAGTTAGTACCTTAGAGTTCAGTTTTTGAACAAAAAAAAAAGAGTTCAGCTTTAAATTATGAAGAAAATGTTTATAGTATACATCCCTAAACCTGGATTTGACCGGCATGTCTTTATTATATACTCCATCTGTTCCAAAATATTTAATGATCAATAATACATTCTATAGTATACATCTCTAAACCTGGGCTTAACCGGCAAAACTATTAAGAAAATTATTGTTTCTGTTTATTTTATAAGTATCATTAAAATATAAATTAAAAACTATTCAAATAATTATAAAAATCTATACTATTATTTGCGAAATAATTTTTCGCAACGGAGCTCTCACGTTAAAAGTTAGAGTGATTAATATCGTTTATACCCTTAATGAATAAAATATATAAATAAACAAAAAATAAAAATGAAATTTAATTTATTTGATTAGATAATTGATTTTAACTAATAATAGTAAGAATTATCCAAAATCTAAAAATAATTTTAAAATAAAAAGATAATTTCTATATATATTGTGTTTTTATCTGAAAAATATTTCAATAAAAATTTAAAAACATAAAATAGATAACTAAATATTAATCGAATAAAGTCATAATATTGAAATACCACCTTCGGTAATTATGATTAAGTTTTATATCTACTGTTTTGCATGTGCCCATATTAGCGGTGGAACTAGGAATGCGCCGATTGATGTAAATCACACATAAGTTTATAAGTGATAAACAAGCTACAAGAGAACCCTCTCTGTGTCACCGTGGTAACCATTCAGTGTGATGCATTTCTAGGGATTCAACTTTTATCTCGTTCTTAGAACTTCGGCTGGTGAAACAGATCGAAATTTAGTGTAACTTCTATATATCTTCTAGGTTGCTCCAGTGTATGAGCCGAGATCAAAGCCGTGACGTTCTCTCCAATACGCCTTTTTATTAAAGTTAATCTGTGGACCGGAATAAAATGTAGAAGAATGTTGGTGGACTCGTTGGTTACGGACTTACGGTGGGATACGTGCTTTAGTCTGAGTTTATGAGTTGTATAAAGAAGCAGCATTGAGATAACATCTAAACAGAAGATTAAAAAAAGAAACAGTTTAAAGGTTATTTTCTTACTTAAAATTCTCTCATTTATTTTGTCAAAAAATGCTCTTTTAAGTAATCAAAGTTTGGAACTTGAACACCATCGAAGGGTAAGTGATAGAGAAGAAGTGGCCCTCAAGCTATCTCATCAGGCCCAAAACTATGAAGTGTCGAAGCCCAAAAAACAGAGTCAAGACTGGTCTTCTTGCAAGCTACGAAAGATGAAGAAACAGAAGAGTACGGTGCAGCTATCAAACCAATTTGATGCTCTTCTATCCGTTGGAGAGAATAGCTGATACCTTTCTAGCTGGCATCATGAGCTGTCCTTATCTTTAGTTTAGATTGTTCTCTTTGTCAATATAAAAGGATGATGTAATTGTTTCGGAGAAGCTAATGAGAAAAGTATTATTTCAGTAAAAAATACTCTGTTCTTGTATCTTCTTTACAAAGTCATCAATCTCCCCTTTTTTCTCTATAATAAAGAACCTCATTTTACAAATAACTCGAGTTCATACATATATACGTTTTATCTAATTACAGAAGGCCGTCAAATAAAAAACATGAAGGTTAGTTTCATGATCCTTTGTGTTTAGTATATATATATATACTTGAGTCACATAGGTTCACTGAATATATTTTTCTTTTGGGTAATGATCACTGATTTAATTTATTCTCATATGGTTTCTAAATTGTGGTTTTATTCTTGTTGTATACAGTTTTTCGTGTGGATGCAGAACAATCTAAATGCAAAACAGAGGAATCATAACAGAACAAGCAATTCCTCTGCTTCTTCTAGTAAGTTATTACTTTCATATAATTCAACTTCAAGATTCTGTTGTCTGCTAGGGATATATGCAACCAATGCCCCAAGATTCTTGTCTCTTCAGAATGTTCTGTCCTAAATCTTGTGTTAGACCTTATTTAACAAGATTCTTGTCTTTATTTCTGCAAATTTGATTGGTAATCTGAATTTTGTTTGCTGTCATGAATCTTGTTTTAGATCATGTGAAGCAAGAGCCAAGAGAGGAGTTCTACGGCTGGCCTCACGCGCTGCTCGCAATTGGAATAATGTTCACGAAGAGATCGAAGCAGAGAAGAAGTCTATCTCGCAACCCGAGAAGGAAGAAGTGCCTTCTTCCTCTCATGATATTGAGGATTTTACTCCCGAGGAGGTTGGAAAATTGCAGAAGGAGTTGATGAAGCTCTTGTCAAGAACTAAGAAAAGGAAGTCTAATGTGAATAGAGCTCATGAAAAATCTTCCTTTGGATAGATTCTTGAATTGTCCATCTAATTTACAGCTCGAGAGACGAATCAGCAATGCGCTCTGCCCTGTTGTAAATTCATCTGAGGAGAATAAGGAGGATGATATGGAGAGACCGATTAGTGTTATATCTGCAGGTAGATGCAAAGAGATATCTTTAGAAAGTAAGAAGACGAAAGATATAGCCATATAGGCAAGACGTCTGTCTCACATCTTTTCAAGAAGATCTTTGTCTGCAAAGATGGATTTTCTACATCACCAAACCCTAGCTTGACAGACACGCTTCAAAAGTCGAGAATGGAGAAGGTATTTGATTCAAATAATTAATATTTTGTTTAATCAGTATCTGATCAAAATCAATTTACAGCTGTTGAAGATGATGCTACATAAGAAGATTAATGCTTAAGCCTCCTTGAAACCCACAACATCAAGAACAAAGAGATACTTGCAAGACAAGAAACAACTCTCATTGAAGAGCGAAGAAGAAGAAACTAACGAAAGAAGTAGTAGCAGCGACGGATATAAATGGGTCAAAACAGATTCTGACTGTAAGTTTTTCATTGGATCCTCATTAGTTTTAGTAAAACTCAAAAACAAACAAAAGCTGATAAAATCTTTTTTGGTTACAGTCATAGACTCATAGTTCTTGAGATCTGATCCAACTTGGTCATCCAAGCTCCTGAGAGAATTTAGTTAGAGTACAGGTAATTAAGACATGACAAAAGAATCTCTTAAGCGTCTATGTATGCTTTTCTTTCCTAAAACTTATGTGAGATATTTTGTTTTGTGAATTATTATGCAGATTCAAACTCTTCTTGAGAAAGGTCAAAAGAAACAATGAAACGAGTCTCTTATTTAGAAAGAAAGCATTGCAGTCTGCACATGTATTTATACCTTCTTCTTTTTTTTTGCATGAGTTGATTTGTGGGCGTTTATATCCATAAAACAAAACATGTTCTTGAAATATATATACATGTTATTGTGTATGAATGCATGCACTTTTGTGATAATTTGTGTCATTCTAAGGTGGATAACCTTAAAATATAAATATTAAATTTTCTTTTTCATTATTACATTCCTTGTACCTTAGTTAGTTATTTCGGCCCAAAACACAAAAGGCTTTAGCCCAAGCTCGTTATGCAAATCAAAAAGGAAAACGCAAGGGAAGACGCATTCGTGAGAAAGGAGATACATCCCACCCACTTGCAGGAATTTCCCGAAGAAATTCAAGAAAACAGAATAGGAAGATCAAAGCGGGAAATCTTTCCGATTGCTCTCTGATATCTTTTAGTTTCAATCGGGAACGAAGGAGTGCAGATCTCCATCAATTGATCCTCTCAGTCCCATCGATTCTCAACTGTTTGACAGATACTGGAAGTCTGGAACATGAGGTGCGTTTTCAGAGTGGCCTTTACAAGGGAAGGTAAGAAGCTTTCTTTGGCTTATAGAAACTGTAAATGTAACTATAAGAGCTTCCTGTGTCTGAAAATAGAGTTTTTTTGTTGCTAGGAATGTAAATGTCATTAGCTGGTAATGAACAAAAGATTACAAGTGATGAGACTTGAAATCCAAGATGCTTCAAGAAGCCAAATTGCTAATACAAACTCCAAAAAGATTTAGAAAAAGCTTGCACAGCATAATATGACTAATCTAGTGAACTGGATTAATGCTACAGGAGATGATGTGAATCAAAGCACTGAACTTTAGGAGCTAATAGTGGTTGGGCCTTGAGATTCAACTGTCAGAACCTGCAGGAGAATCAATAGGCCTCATAAGAAGACGGACTGCAAGAGATCTGAAAATAGAGTTCACAAGATTTTAAAAGAGGATGAACCTTTAAGGGATTTGACTAGCTTGTTTCTTTAATGGAAGCAGTCAACCTCTGGCCTATGTCAATAGTTGCTCAAAAAAAAGGCCTATGCCAATTAGCCAATAAGATCTTGGTTTAGTGTTTAGTGAACTTTACCATAGTTTGTAATGGAAGACTTTGGAATCTCTATCGAGTGAACGACATGAGTGAAAAGCTAAAACGAGTCAAAATATTACGAGTAAGTTTTTTGACATTATTAGGCGTATTTTGTGACGTTTCTACATAGAACCCCCACTTCCACCCCCACCCCACAAGCAGTTGGGTGTGAATTGCGAAGAAATTTCGTTCAGAAATTATAGCCAATAGTATCTTCACTTTCAAAATGACCCAGAAGCCATTCATTCGTTATCCTAACCTAGTTTCCCAATTTTTATTCCACAGATGTTTGGTTTATTTAAACGAAATCATTGACATGGCCACAAGTGGCGTACAGATAAGGAGTTACCAACCCGACTAACCGATTGTTGAGTCGGTTAGATTTATCGACCGGTTGGCTCGGTTAGCTCCATGCCAACTTCATATAGTCCCAGCTTTCAACACGATAAAGTCCTTCTGTTTTTCTGAACATGTTTTCTCGCCAGTCGTAATTGTGAAGCAACGTATTGATTACCGCATCCGTGAAAGTCCCTTTTGGAGCCAATTTTTTTTTTTTTGTGCATCTGCCCAATCTAATTAGGTAAGATCAAAAAGATTTGCTCTTTCTTTCTATAGGAAGTGGGAGAAACGCGAATCACACGATATTATTACCAGTTAGTGCGCCGGACAGATTGGCGCAACTTGTCGCAATCTTACCGGATGACTCTATTTAAGTCACGTGTTTTAAAACTTGTGTCGGGTGACAAGTGTATCATTATTCTTTTGTATTAATTTCCCTACGAAATTAGGGACCCCACCTACTATTCAACTCGAGTTGCCGTTATCGTTAACTAACGCATTCCTGAGAAGGGCCATGACTGTGTCCATTAAGATGACTGTGTGAGTTCTTTTTCAAGGGCAATTTTGTTGATATGAGCATCTTTGAGGCCTTTTACGAATTTGTAACTGGTTGGCTAACGACGTTTAATAACGTTTCTCGTCGGTTCTTTTTGTTATTTAATAAGTACGCGTAAAGAAAACGTGCGGGAAATTCTAACCGAAAAACAAAATTTTCAAGTCCAAGTTTTAAATCTGACCGTCCGTAGATAGATAGACTGTACCAACTTGAACTACAAATGTGAACATATTTTAATGATAAGATAGGCGATAGATTTGTTACACCAACTTAGAAAACAATAAATAATTAACGAGAATTATTTACGTTAACTTCATTATTGTTAATCACGTCGTATGAGAAAACTTCTTGCTTTCACAAGAGAGATGGAGTATTTATTTATCATTAATTGTGGATTATGCCACACAACTGACTTTTTGTATCTATCAATCAAAAATAGAAATATCATTAAGTACTAATTCACACACTGTTTTTAGTCAAACATAGAAATATCATCATTAAGTATTAATCTAATACTGTCATTAGTACTGAATTTCTTTTACTGAATACTTTTTTTTTGTTTTTCTTTAGTTTCTAGGAGGCTATTAAAGGCAATAGAAAATGGTTCTCTACCCATCCCCTTGTACTCTCCCATTTGACGAGCAAACCACGCACCAACAAAAGAAGAAGAAGATTAAAACAAGAAAAGACTCTGGAGAATTTCTTCTTTCTGACACTTTCAAGATGTCGAGAAAAGAAAATGCAAAGGCACAGCCACCGCCGGAGAAGTCCAGTTTCACCCGGAGATGTAGTTTGCTCAGCCGTTACTTGAAGGAGAAGGGTAGTTTCGGGAATATAAATCTTGACTTGATCCGAAAGCCTGACTCGGATCTCGGGTTGTCCGGATACTCCTGTCCACCAGGTACTTTATCTCCTCCACTCTCTCGCGGCTGCCACTTTTAATAGACTCTGACTTTAGTTCTGGTTTTGTTTCATCAATGGTAAGTCAGTTCCTTAAAATCAAGAATAACCCTCTCTTGTAATTATGAAAATACAGAAAAATTCAGTTTTAAAAGAGAATTTATGAGTTGATTGAAATATGGTTCATGAATCTCTCAAACAAATGTATCTCCCGGAAAAAAGTTTTTATTTTATTATTTTAAAGGATTTATTCTCGAATAAAACTGACCAGAGTTTTTAATTCTGTTTATACAGGGAAACAAATTGCGATGCAAAAGGCAGATACGGAGACCAAAGCCAAAGAAACCAACCTCAGGTCTATACTACTACTCTTTTGATCCTTGTGTGCTTTCTTGTTAGTAGGATATTAGAGGATGAAAACCCTGTTAATCATGGTTTGTTAATGGTTTTGTACTGAAATTGTTTTTTTCTTGGGTTACAGTAAATCATCATCAGAGCTAGGAAGTTCCCAGTTGACCATATTCTTCGGAGGTCAAATTTTAGTATACAATGAGTTCCCTGCTGACAAAGCTAAAGAGATTATGGAAGTTGCAAAGCAAGCCAAGCCTGTGACTGAGGTTAACATTCAGACACAAACCAATGTCCAAAACAACAACAACAACAACAATAAAAGCAACATGGTTCTTCCCGATCTCAACGAGCCCACAGGTTCTGCGGATATCAATCCACAGCAGCAACAAGAAAACCAGGTCGTGGAACGTATAGCACGTAGAGCTTCGCTTCATCGATTCTTTGCTAAACGGAAAGACAGGTAAAAATTAACTTGACCATAGTTTCTAATGTTCTTGCTTAGATTATGTCCTAACGTTCTAGTTACTTCAAAAGATTAATGATTCTTTAACATACGTTCTCTTAAATGACCCAACCTAATAGAGATACCAACCAGCCACGTGATTTTCATTTTTTAAAAAAAATTTCTGGGGGGTCAAATTTTCATTTATTTTATGTTTGTACATTACAGAGCTGTGGCTAGAGCACCATACCAAGTAAACCAAAATGGGGGTCATCACCCTTATCCTCCCAAGCCAGAGACTGCCCATGGTCAACCGCTTGAATCAGGTCAGTCCTCCAAACGGCCGGAGAATGCTGTTGCTCAAACCATGTCCCACTCCAAACCAGAAGGCGATAAAAACACTTCTGTAAAGATTGAAGAAGGCCAGTGTTCGAAAGATCTCGAACTTAGGCTATAGTTAAAGCTTGCTCAACATTTGTTAGGAACTCGAGTTTTGAAATTAACGTTTCCATCCTCTGACTCATTTCTGTGATTATTTTGGCTTGTACTAAAGTATGCAAACATAATCTAAATTGAATATTTATAGATTGCAATAGTATTAAGTTACAAAATTCGGATATAGCATGACGATTACATACGGCATCTAAATAAATAAGACAGACTTTGAATCATAGACATGAACTAAATAAATTACATATGCCTGGCCAAGCCGATACATGTTAAGAGGCATCTAAGACCAGTTGCACACTCGACCTTCAGTTTCTTCACTCCAGTGACCTCATCCAAAATCCATGCCTTGTATGCAAAATATTCAGTTAAATTTTTTGAAGTATTTGTTATCTTGATAACTGATAAAATTGAAGGTAGATGATGACAAAAGAGACTCACAAAAGTTGACCAAGAGAGAGCCACCTTGGTTTATAAACTTATAACTAAAGGTCAATATCTATCTTTGTTCAGTAATTATTTTTCGAATAGTTTGTTATCTTGATAACTGATAAAATTGAAGGTAGATGATGACAAAAGAGACTCACAAAAGCTGACCAAGAGAGAGCCAAACTTGGTTAAAAACTTTAACTAAAGATTAATATCTATCTTTGGATTTTTACTCTTAATTTCTCTCAGCATAACTTCTCTGTCAGCTACTAGCCTATGAATGTCATTCTTTCCTTATTCTGCAGATTCCTTGCTAAACAATTTTTCAAATTTGAGTACTAGTCTTTTTTACCAAAAAGAGAAACCTATTAAAGGGTGTATAATCAATTACCAAAAAGGGTTTACAATGTCAAGGGTGAGTGAGTAAGATGCATTTTCCAACTAATTTATTTGAGGGTGTAATTTGTAAAATTAATAAATTTATAGGCTGTATCCATAGTTTCCAGTAAAACAAGGGACGTTTTTGTGATTTAGTTGTCAGGTTTCATTTAATCGAAGGCGTGTCTGCTTCGAGACAGCGATTGGTCTGAGCCATTACTTAACGTGCTGATATCTCATTGGCTCCCACTTTTAACATTTTCTTACAGCTTGTGAATTTAGCTTATCGATATTAAAAAATAATAAAAAATCAATTTCAATAAATTCGTAAGAGCCACTCGATTACTTTGCTTCCTTTCGCTTTCTAATCAACAGACTTCCATTTCTTTTTTTTTGTTTCCTGTTCTTCGTTTTTTTGTTTTTTCTCGGAAACCAAGAAAAACACTTTCGAGCCCTAGGGAAAAAAAAAAGTAAATCAAAAGAAAATGCAGAGATTGAAGCAGCAGCAGCAGCAACAACAAGCGATGATGCAGCAAGCTCTTATGCAGCAACAGTCTCTCTACCATCCCGGACTCCTCACCGCTCCTCAGGTCTCTGCCTTCTCTATTTTTTATGCCTTCTCTATCTTTGGTTTCTTCTGTGATTGACGATGCTTGTTTCTCGCTGTTGTTAATCTGATTGGTTAAGGAGAAAAAGTTACGATTTTTATGAGATAGACTTGCTTCTGGTTAATTAGTTTTAAGTGTCTTTAGTTCTTTGATCTTTGGTTCAACAACTTCATACAAAAATAGCAGAGCTTAGAAGCTGAGACATTCTGTAGAGACACCAGAGTGATTTTGGAAGCAATTTTTGTCTTCTTTTTTTTTTTTTCATTTTTCTTTGGTTTTTCCTTTTCTTCTTTTTGCAGATAGAACCAATCCCAAGTGGAAATCTTCCCCCTGGTTTTGATCCAACTTCTTGCCGCAGTGTGTGAGTTTTAGGATTTCTTTTTTTTTTTTATTTTGTTCATTTTCGTTTACTTTTTGCATATGTTTTTGGCCTAATGTTGTCTCTAGTAGTGAGCTCAAGTTTCCAGTTTGTTGTGAGTTTCAAAATTAGTCAGGGGAAATCATACTTCAAAGATGTATTGATAACTGTGCTCATTGAATGAAATGAATTCGTTTGTCAAAAGTGTTAAGCTTTTCTTTGATTGTTTTTTTCTTCTTATGCTTCTATATGATTGGCAAAAGTTGATTCTTTTGCTATTTTCCTCACTGGATGAATTATTTTATTTGTTCCTTGTTTATATCTTTTTTTGAAATGGCAGGTACGTTGGAAACGTCCATATTCAGGTGACGGAACCTCTGCTCCAGGAGGTTTTTGCTAGCACTGGTCCTGTTGAAAGCTGTAAGCTTATTAGGAAGGAACAGGTTAGTGACTATGTTACTCTGTTTTAGGATGCTATATCTTATGATTGGCCATGTTTTGGTATATATTCTGATATTTTGGTTTTGATTTGAAAATGAGCAGTCTTCTTATGGTTTTGTCCACTACTTTGATCGACGATCTGCTGGTCTGGCTATCCTTTCTCTCAATGGAAGGCATCTGTAAGTTTTAGCATGAGGAACTTACTCTGTTTTGTTAGGTTTGGATTAAGGTTACATTGGTTGATGTAATTTGCAGGTTTGGGCAACCTATCAAAGTTAACTGGGCTTATGCAAGTGGCCAGAGGGAGGATACATCAGGTTGGTGTTCATACTCTTATGCTATAATTTCTTTCTATAACTTGCCCCTTTTGGGTATTTTAGCTGGTAACATAACACACGGCTGCAATCTTTCACGTGCAGCTCAGTTTAATATCTTTGTTGGAGATTTGAGCCCGGAGGTTACAGATGCATTGCTGTTTAATTGCTTTTCTGTCTACCCGAGTTGCTCGTAAGTTTTTTCAGTTGCTTACTGCTTATGCCGTCTAAACATCTTTGTATTGCAAGTGAATGTTTAAGATTTTTCATTCTGACATTTTTGCTGTTGTTGTATGTAGGGATGCAAGGGTTATGTGGGATCAGAAAACTGGGCGTTCTAGAGGATTTGGTTTTGTTTCTTTCCGAAACCAGCAGGTACTTGTCTTAATCTGTGAACTGGCTTTACTATATTAGCCGTTTATTAGTTGTTTGACAATCTTATTTCCCCTGTGCAGGATGCTCAGACTGCTATCGATGAGGCAGGCGGTATGTCAATTATTTTCAGTTATTTAGTGATCTCCAAATTTTTCTATCATGATAGATGATGTTAGAACTTGGAAGCTTTCCTTCTTACAACTAATATTTGTCTCATTTAAACTTATGGTGTTTTGAGTGTATGATGAAGTTTGTCTTACATAAAAAGATTATACTTCATGTCATTTACCCTTATTGGCTTATGATTGATGATAGATTCTTCTTTGGCTTTTTTTTTCAGGGAAATGGCTTGGTACCAGGCAGATTCGCTGCAACTGGGCAACAAAGGGAGCCACTTCTGGTGAGGACAAGATGAGCTCTGATTCCAAAAGCGTTGTGGAACTAGCCAGTGGTGTCTCTGGTATGTTTTAAGACGAAACTCTTCTCTTCCTTGTTTTAAGTATTATTAGTCACAAAATAGGAGAATTTACTGGAGACAAAGAAAAGCCTCTAATGATTTTAGTTCTCTTACCTTTTGATATTGAAACATTGGCTTATGTGTTTTTTTTGCAGAGGATGGCAAAGATACAATTAACGGTGATGCTCCAGAGAACAATGCTCAGTACACAACGGTTTACGTTGGGAATCTTGGTCCAGAGGTAAAGAAAAAGACATTGTGCTTATAGAGATTACACAACCGTCATATGTACCTTTGATATAAAACTTGATATATGTTTTGTTTGATTTTCCAGGTTTCCCAGGCTGATCTTCACCGCCACTTCTATTCTCTTGGTGCTGGAGTTATTGAGGAGGTTCGTGTTCAAAGAGACAAAGGTTTTGGATTTGTAAGATACTCTACTCATGTAGAGGCAGCCCTTGCTATCCAGCTTGGAAACACACATTCGTACCTCGGTGGCAGGCAGATGAAGGTAAAACTAAACTATGTAACTGCATTTTCTCTGTATCTTCTGTTTGGGAGTGTTAAAACAATCTTTGTGTGTGTTTATTGTTACCACAGTGTTCTTGGGGAAGCAAGCCAACTCCACCAGGAACAGCGTCAAACCCGCTTCCTCCACCAGGTCCTGCACCGATCCCAGGCTTCTCAGCCAGCGACCTCTTGGCTTACGAGAGGCAACTAGCCATGAGCAAGATGGCGGGGATGAGTCCTATGATGCATCACCCGCAGGGACAACACGCTCTGAAGCAAGCTGCGATGGGAGCCACTGGTTCAAACCAGGCCATCTATGACGGTGGTTTCCAGAACGCTCAGCAGCTCATGTATTACCAGTGAGCTCTCTTCAGGAAGCTCATCTATCTCCTTCCCTTTTTTCTTTACCTTCTTGTTTTAATGTTATCATGTACCTGTGGGTTTTATGGTTTGTTTCATCCCTTGTTATTTTACTACTTTGTTGTGATGTAGGAAGCAACTCTAATATGTTTCAACTAGATGATCAGACACTGTTGTTGCTATATAATCATAAGAGCTATCTCATTTAGAAAACAACAATACTGTACTCAAATCGTAACAAGTAAATTCTCTTCCAACACTACAGACGTGTTTTTGCGTTGTTTGATTTGTTCTTTTGTAAGTTATCTTGGCTTGAGTCGTTTGTTTGCTACGGAGTGTAGAAAGTGAGAAGAATGGTCTCTTAATGTCACCATCTTTTGCTTTAAAGCTCTGTAAACACACAAAGCCATGATCAGAGGATTTCCATGACAATTAGAAATGTAATAAAACAGATCGATTTCGGAACTAAAAATATTAATTGAGAAAATAACGAAAATTGCAAACATATTATTCCTTTTGTATAGGCCTGGGCATTTCGGGTATCAGTTCGGTTCGGTTCGGGTATTTCAGGTTTCGGGTAGTTCGGATAGAGGGTTAGAGTATCCATTTACTACTTGACCTATTTTTGGTTCGGTTCGGATAGTTTCGGGTTTGGTTCGGTTCGGATAGTAACTAGAAATCGGAAAATACCCGGAAAAAAATTCGGTTCTCATTTGGTTCCGGTTCCGGTTCAGATAGTTCGAGTAGTTCAGATAGTTTGGGTAAAATATCGGGTATTTAGGATAAATATCAAATAATTAGGATGGTTTAGATAAAAAAAATTGGATATCTTGGATTACTTTGGATATTTAGGATAAAATTATCTGGATACTTTCGGATAGTTCGGGTAGTTCGAATATTTCATAATACTTTAATTATCTTCAAATATTTTTGGGTTCTTTTAATAAATTTTTAAGTTATAAATAAATATTTAATTATGTTATATGTATATATAATTAATATTTTTATATATTTGGGTACCCGTTCGGTTCTCGGTTCGGTTCCGGTCGGTTCAGTTATTTCGGATATAGAAATATAGGAACCATTCGGATATTTGAGGGTTTTCGGTTCGGTTTTGGTTCGGGTATTTTAGTTCGGTTCCGGTTCGGTTCTTCGGTTCCGATTTTTTTTTACCAGACCTACTTTTGTACATCCCTTATTGCATCAGTACCGGTTATCCCAGGCAGATGGTATTTTCTCGATGGATCATGGAAGGAAAAGGAACTGTTTTCAGAGTAAAGGTGGTATAGTACGCTGGAAGGTTTTGCTGGATTAATGGGAGCGAGGAACACGAGAGCAAGTCAGTCACCACTACATGCGGATATTGAGGCTCTTGTATGGGCAATGGAGTGTATGCGGAATCTACGACAGTATAATGTTACATTTGCAACAGATTGTTCTTAGGTGGTGAAGATGGTTTCGGAACCAGAAGAATGTCCTGTCTTTGCAAGTTATCTAGAAGACATAAGGAGTTTGAAGAGGAGTTTTACGTCGTCGGAGGTTATCTATGTACCACGAATGCAGAATACAAAGGCGGACAATCTACCACGTAGTGCAAGAAAGCAA
The DNA here is from genome assembly GCA_016771965.1 of Brassica carinata. Classification (NCBI taxonomy): domain Eukaryota; kingdom Viridiplantae; phylum Streptophyta; class Magnoliopsida; order Brassicales; family Brassicaceae; genus Brassica; species Brassica carinata. The sequence goes on along the minus strand of CM028701.1, from coordinate 47,288,428 downwards.
TCGTCTTTTGTCGTTCACATGGATGCGGATCCTCCAGTTTGGTTCAGAGGGTCTGTATGAGTCTGTAAAGCTGTTGTCAAAAACAAAAATATATTCCTTTTGATTCAAATCCAGTTCGTAAAACTCGGAGATATCAAACATATAATAGGTGTAGTTAAAGTTTTTGCATACAAATTAAGAAAATTATTAAATTGCTGTTTTGCTTCTATTTAATATAAACTTTTGTTTGATTTCATCATTAATAAATTAACAAATAAGGGTAAAAATTAAAAAATCTATCTAATATTTACATTGGAAATCTAAAACGACACTTATAGAGAAACAAAATTTAGAAATCAAAACAACACTTAATATGAAACAGAGTAAATATTAAGTAAACGATATCATAGAGAAATATATATTAGAAAACAAAAATTTTGGACCCGAAACCTCTTTCTGAGGTAGAGGCTTCACTTTCTCTCAATCCAGTGATTTAATTTTCTTTTTGAAATTGAAATAAACTGTATATTAGACTTCCTCTTTCAATCTCTCAATCCAGTGATTTAATTTTCTTTGCTGTGAATGTATAGACTTGATTGAGTTAGGAGAAATTGATTGTTGGAATCTGGATCATGGTCCTTAGGAGTTGCATCGACTTTGTAGTGCCTGCCAAGCTTAAATCAGCAGAAGTCTGGTTCTTCTGCACACGTAGGAATCTCAAGGATGGTGTTCTCAACCGTGAAACACCCTCAGGAGTGTGACTCAGTGATGAAGATGTGAAGCATATCAAGGATAAGAAGAATATTGTTATTGGGATGTAACAGTCCTTCACGTTTTGCCTTAGCTCTAACAATACACATGTGGAGGAGATCTATTGGACCATGGAAGAGTATCAAAGAGATTTGCAGGTTTGTTTACATTTCATTCATCAAATTGGATTGTTGACAGTCACAGACACAACCATGGTAATGATAATCATTAACATCGTTTCTTGTCTTTATCTCAACTTCTAGTAATAATTTAGTTGGGAAGAAATAATCTTTTAAGTTTTAATAGTCTAACATGAAACATGTGAAGACTTAAGATGAAGGGAATGGATCCACATTTTTTATAAACCTTATATACTTATTTGGGGTATTTATATCTCAATGTATGGTGGAAAATGCTTAATCTCATCAGCATTTAAGAAAATGATTACAATTATTGTTTTGAGTGATATCTAAGTAAATCATTGTGTAGTTAGTAATACAAATTATTTTTTATCACTGATCAATTAAAAGTTTGTAGAAACTGTACTGTTTATGTACACTGATGGTCGAACCAAGCTTGATATGGAGACTCGAAAGAAGAGACAACATATTGAGAATGAAAGTGTTTAGGTTGGAAAATCATTTGAGACGTTTACTCTGTTCAAAATGTTTATGAAGAAAATATTGGTAAAACTCTTTTATCTTGACTTTATTTCTAGTTTTGTGATTTGCTAAACTTTTGTTTATTTCTAGGTTGAGTAGACAAAAACTCGAGTGAATGTCAAAGAGATCTCTCATCTTTTCTTTGATGACAAGGCCACAACCACCTTGATAATGATCCCAAGCTCTACTGTGAGAACACCAATAATCTCATTGATCTTTTTTTTTTTAATGGAAGAAGGATGTTTATTCCCATGGAAACATTAATCTTGTAGAAAATCTTATTTGGGCTTGTTTATGAGTCTTTAATCCAAAACTATTTGTAAAACTTCTAGGCTTTAACTAATACTATAGAACAATAGTTAAAAGAAAAACCACTGGTTTTAGACTTTTAGCAACTAAAAATAATAAAAAGTATCTTGGATGATCATCTGGGTGTCTGGAAAATTATATTTATAAGAATACACCAGAATTATTCAATTTCAAATAAAAGCAACAACTTATGTAAAATTAAATACTTATGGCTGCTTTCTGAGGTATTTTTCATTCTTCTAGTTTAAAAGATACAATATGACTCATCACAATGTAACTTATTGGGTTGTAGATCGTCACCCTCCACAAACTTTATTTAATCTTTGTCTGGTGGGAAAGTATTAAAACCATCTAACAATTTCCTGTGTCTTTGGAACAACTTTTGACCCGAAAAATCAATTCATATACATTGATCTTGCAAGAATCCCAAAAGCGGCCAGTTAGTTATATGCATCAATACGTGAAAGTTTCTAAAACTAGGTATGAATAAAAACAGTCCAAAATTCACTAGAAAATGCTGTCAACTATATCCACCATTTTTTTCTGACGAACATAATTCTCTATAAAAGCCACCAACAAATCTCACTATCTGATGGGACGTCACTACACACATCCATGGACATAAATCCTAGGCGTGCAAGTCTCCATGTCAAGTCATCTAAGTATTTATAATTAAACGCCAAAATCCTAAACACAGAACAGGACTTACTTCTAAAACATGGCACAAACGACTTCTCTTATTCAATCAAAGTCCATGAGACCTTGAACTTCTATCAGCTCCGCAAACCACTTACTACCTTCAAGTTCTTGCCTCCTGTTAGAACCTCTGAACCGCACACATCCACAGTTCTGTTATGTGCCACGTCAACTATCTCAGCCTCTAGCATTTCCTGAGATGCCTACTACAGCCTCTGATGTAGTCGACTGAACTCTTCATGCCTGATGAACTACAACATTATGATACGCATAACACTTCTGTAATACATACTTGTTTCACAAGTTATCTAATACAACCTTGTATCAATCAATTCTCCTTGTCTTACGCACCGTTATTGCATCTCGTATTTGAATAGAGAACATACGCTCTTTCAGTATCCTCCTCAAACCTATCGTTCCTGAAATCTCTTATGTGCTCACGGAATTTTGCTTTCTTTCCTACATCGTTTCCAATGGTTCAGAAGAGATACCATTTCGCATATGATATGATTTTAGTTTGTTGGTAAACTAATACCTTATAGGGGCATGTTGTGTTACTTCCAACTTCTTCTAATCACACATTTTATTGAGCATTGGGTCGCAATAAATGACTACAAAATTAAACAAACCAAACCCCTCTCAATATTCCAAAAATGAAAAACAAACAAAAATCAAAGTTTGTCGGTGATAAAAGAAAAAGAAGATAGACATCAAATTTTGGTAGAAAAAAAAGAGAGACAACAAACAGGGACCTTATAAAGCTGAGTCGGGTATTTATTTACAAAGAGTGTTATCGTGTGCTTCCTGTCATCATGTTTGTTCAACCCCGCCTTACGTGCCAAGTAACCAGCAGTTACCTTCCCCTTCATATCTCCACACCCTTTACAATGCTCTTCCGTGTTGCACCCACTGAGTGAAGTCATTTGAGAAGCCAGGTACTAAAACATATTCAGTGAAACCTTCTGACTGATTCGGACCTGGAATAAACTATAAAGATGGAAAAAAAACCCGACCAGAGTCAGTGTCTTTGATTAATTGCCGAAGCTTTACATGTAACTTGAATACTTAATAATATGGTGATGAAGGAAAATACCTCAAAATGGTCCGTGCCAGTTGTAGAAGTGAAGGATTCGGCTATGTCACTGAACATATTATCTGACGACATGGAGCTGCAAGGAACATTTAGATTATTAATTAACAAAGCTTGTATATATATATATGTATCTCAACTTATTGTAAGTGGGTTTCCAAAGTGACCCTTCTTATGACAGGGTTTGTAATATATCAGAATGCTATCTATTAAGGATGTATAATTAACTTTTTACCTGCAACGTTCAAACATTTCATCTGCCGTGGTGAACTTAGCATTGTATGAGTGTGAGAAGCCAGGTACATCATCGAGACCGTGAGAATCGGACGTAGAGCCACCGTCTGGAAACATCTGTCTTGATCCTGTTTCTCTCAAATGATCTTCAGAGTGGACGCTGAAGATGGTTATCAAAGAGGAAAAAGAATCAAAAAGGATTAGTAACATTGAATGTTTGCAACAAGTTAAAAGAGACTCTGATGAACCACCTTGTAGAAGCTGGTTCTGGCTCAAAGAGTCCAGCTTCTGAAGTCGTTTCCCAGCCACCGTTTAATCCTTCGCGTGAAGGCTGAGGATTTTCGAGTAACAGCTCCTCCATATCCAAACCCTCCAAGAGGAGGTTATCGGAAAAGGATCTGGAAATTCTTGGCCTGTTGTTCATATTGTGTATTAGAAGACATCTTAATCTTTTGCAGTTACATGTCAACTTATGAATTCTGGTAAGATTAGGTACCTCAGATTTTCGATATGACCAGAGTTGTGCTGGTCAGAACGCAACTCCCACAGGGCTGACCTCCCCAACAGATGCCCAGATTGCCCCAAGAACCTGTCAAGAGTTATATATCTTTAGACTATAGAAACACACATAGCAAGTTAAAAAAAATAGATGAAAAGTTTCTAAGGTGAAGCTTACAGATTGATGGCGTTCTGTTTTTCACTGTCCAGGTAAGCATTGTTGTAGTGTCGTCGAACAGCTGTAATCATATCACGATGCTTCATCACCATGTTCCAATCACCTCTCAAAGCACTGAACATCTGTCAAACCATAAATTTTTAAAAGTTGTTATACATAGTTCAACGATCCATCTCAAGCAAGACGAATGTGTTGGAGAATAAGATCACCTTGATGTGTGCATCCGAACCAGCATACTGCATTGCAATTGCATCACCCATTTTCTCGTAAGCTTCCATCAATTTCTTGGCCAGGGGTTTTCTTATCGACGATAGGAGGTCCAGTGATACCCAATAGATGCAGCTGCTGAGCAAGGGCTACCAATCCGTGGGCGTACTGAGAAACATTAGTACGATCCAAGCAGTCTACGCAGTTTGATCTCAAGACCCCATTTTGAAGCAAAAATACATCTGCCTTCAAATCTTCTTCTTCAGGACTAGTTGCCTCTTCATCTTGATTCATAATAGGGTTACTAGAGCATGGTAGGATCAACATTAGGACTTACAAATAAAACGTGCAATACAATCTGAGTTATGTATTAGATAGACAGTGAAAACACAGCTCCTGTTACATGAATACTTCATTTGAAAGTCGACACACACATACATATATATAATAAAGCATACCGAACTTACTTGAAAAATGAGTCGCTAATTACGCCTTCAGTTCCTACACCTGACGGAGCTTCACAGAAAAACAAGTTAATTAATTCCAATGCTCTCTTCCCATAGTTACACAAGTGCTCGAATGCACCATCAGCTCCACTGCAAAATTCAAGGAAAATGGGTAAAAAGTTTAGGAGGAAAGACACTAAACCAAACCACTAATTATGCTTAATAAGGGCATAAGTGAAGCATCACATTTTGTAGTGTTTGTTTAGATCAAAATGGATTGCCTTTAAATGGTTCTCCCTCTTCGTGCCTTTGTTGATAGACCAGATTGCCTTTCCAAACTCCGCTCTTAAGATGCTTTCTCGATGTTTTCCTGTCTGAAATCAAAGATACACACTCAGTCTTTGATCCAAGAAAGGGCATGAGCAATGTATAAAACTTGACTTGTCTTAGAAAATGAGAAAGCCCACTTTTAGAAGATTCAGGATGATTATAAGCTTCCCATATCTCTGTTTCAGATCCTCAAAGTGGAGTCGAGTAGCCACGTGATTCACGTCCTTATTGTTCACTGTGACAAGTAAAAGAGAGAAACAGAAGCGTTAAGATAAAGAACTAATGATCCTTTCCTGTCGTTGTCATATAGTGCTTACATATAATGTCTGGTTGTGGGGTGAACACAGATGTCTCCTGTGACCAAAATAGAGGTATGGAGCCTCGCATCTGCACAATTGATGTCATTGGGATTTTCTGACCCTCTGGAACCTCTTTGGTAACAATCTGCTCTATCTCAACCTCATTGGCTACGTTGCCTGCGTCATTTATACCACGCCTTAAATATCTGCACATTAAGAAAGAGAATGCAATGACGGTTCTAGTTTAGATGTAAAGGCATATTAAAGACTATCCCCTGGGATAACATTATGAGAGCTACTAGTCCATGAGAAAAAATCTGAGATAAAAGATAATAAGAAGAACATAGTAGCATTGTAGCAAGATGTAGAAATACCTTGTACCAGCATAATGGCGTGAACGCCGAGCAATGACAGTTAGTACAAATTCTTCATCAGATACCGAACACTTAGTCTGTACAAAGCGAATGAATAGTGGATATATTAGGTCTCTTGAGCTAGCAATTTTTTTGGAAATCTCTAGAATAAACCATTCATATAGGCTTTTTTTACCTGTTGAAAGAATCCGTATACAAGTGAAACTGTCCATACGGTATTCTGGAGGATCCTTCTGATCCCGTGAGTTAAATATTCGTTCCACACGAACATGGAGTCGTCGTGAATCTTTCCCCTCTCAGTGTTGCATACGTTCTTCTGGAGCGTATGCATGAGGTGATACGTGTAACTGAAGTAGAAGTCTTTTCTAACATCCACCATTTTTAGGAGATTCTTGTACCTATAAATTATACAAAAGAGGGCGGGGGAACATGTCAAATAAGTGTTCTGCTAAGTAAGAGAGCATTTGCATTTGAGGATAACATAAACCGTTACAAAAATGATCAATTAAAATACCTTCTTTCGGCTAAAGAATTAGCCACTCTTGTCTCAGGGGAAGGATATGGGATCATGATCTGTTCAGTCTCTGCTATACCATAAACAGCGTGACCGCAGATCTCTCCGACTTTCTTTCTTCTTTTAATCACAAGCATGTAATAAGGCCCCAAGAATCTCACAAACCCTGCACACATAGAATCAACATTGCTCTAAAAAAAAAGACAAAGTTCCTCAAGGGTATTAAAGAGAGGCTGAAGGTACCTATGATTCCATAACAAGTAGTCTCTGCTCTAAGGCCACCATACTTCTGGTTCCCTCGACTAATCCATTTTTTAAGCTGGACGATTTCGTCATGTGTGTACCTTGTAGGATCTTCAAATAGATTCAACTCCGTTGGATCGGTTCGATCAATCTTGAGAATCCTCCAGAAAGTCTTGTTCTCGTCTCTCCCAATCAAGTAATAGTTCTGGTTTTATTCACAAAGAAAAAGGTAGTGTGATCTTGAAGCCCATAAAGCAAAACAGAGTTGAAATACTATTATATATTATAACAGAAATAACTAACAACCAAAAAGACTCTCTACATTATATGAAACCAAACTGTCTCATCAAACATAAACCGAACCATCTTACAGAATCTGAACGCAAACCGGAAAATAATGTTATAAGAGATTGTGTACCGTGTAAGTGCTGTAGAGCTTGAATTTGTGAAGAACGGGAAATTCAACCGGTTTGAGCCTCGGCTCGTACTGTTACAGAGAAAGAGTAGCTACGTGACGTGGCGAAGAAGTTAGTTACGCGGGAGAAGCTACAAGAGATGACGAATGAAAGAGTTACACGGTACAGGCGGTTAAGTCGTTGTAACGAAACAGAGTATATAACTCGTTTCTTCTTCATTTTCGATTCATTCAGAAAGTGTATAATCTCTTGAATCTTAGAGTCTGTGGAATTCTCAGCTTAACTTCGTTTTAGAGTCTTTCTTCCTTTTGGATTCTATACGATTGAGCTACAAGCTATTGTTTGTGAGAACGGTAGTTTGATCCTATAGAGAGAACTCTGATTATCTCTATCATTGGTATCAGAGCCAGGCGACCTCGGAGATCGGAAAAAATGGCGAAACAAGATCGAAGGAGCGGCGTGAAGCGAAGGTTCGACAACAAATCGAATCGGCGATTGAAAGCGTTAAGCGTTGCAGAATGAACGAGCATCGATAATGGATGAGAGGCTGCAAACAATGCTCGAGGCGGTGAACGTGATGACGACGCAGATGCAACGGAACGCAGCGACAAACGGAGAGATCAATCAGAGAGGCGGTGGTGAAGGTTTTGTTCAAGATCCGAATCATCGTCACCATCACAATAACAACTCTGGTATGACGAGAATGGCGAAGATTGATTTCCCAAGATTTGATGGATCTAAATTGAAGGAGTGGTTGAGCAAAGCGGAAGAATTTTTCGAGATTGCTAACACCGAGGAGTGTAAAGTAGAATCGCTTCCATTCACTTTGACGGAGAAGCATCTACTTGGCACTTAGCGTTGAAACAAGAAGATGAGAATGCGATGATCTTACGAAGCTGGAGAGTGTATAAGAATCGAATAAAAGAAAGGTTTGAAGAAGTGTTGGATGATCCCATGGCGGAGCTTAAAGAACTGAGGGAAACGGATGGAATTGCAGATTACCACAAGCGTTTCGAGCTGATTAGAGCTCGACTCCGTCTATCTGAAGAGTACTTGTTGAGTGCGTATCTTGCTGGTCTTCGTTTGGATACACAAATGCATATCCGAATGTTTCAACCACAAACCACACGTCAATGTCTAGTACTGGGGAGGTTGTATGAGATGGCACATCCGAAGAAAACTACCACCAGTAATTGGCAGAATCAGAAGCAATCTTTTGCTCCTAATCAGCAGAAAGGATTGATACCATTGAAGAAGGAAGAATGGGTGAAACCAAAGGAAACTGGAGGAAAGCTACGACCTTTTCTTTCACAAGCTGAAATGGCTGACAGAAGAGCAAAAGGTTTATGCTACTATTGTGATGAGAAGTTTTCGCAAGAACATGCGTTGAAACATAGAAAAACGCAATTATATTCGATGGATGTTGAGGAAACTACTGAGAGTGAAGAGTGGGAAGAAGAGGAAGCTGGTGAGAGGGAAGTAGCTCAGATTTCGTTGAATGCAGTAATTGGAAGTACTGACTATACAACGATGAGGGTCAGAGGTACACAAGGAAAAAGAATCTGACATTCTCGCCGACTCGTGATCAACACACAACTTCATTGACACAAGGATTGCAGATATTTTGGGGTGTAAGGTTGAACCTGCAGGTCGAAAACAAGTTGCAGTAGCTGATGGGAGCAAAATTGGGGTTTGTGGTAAAGTTAGCAACTTGCGTTGGAACTTCATGAACACTGAGTTTCGAGCAGATTTTATGGTCATTCCATTGGGGTGTCATGACATTGTACTAGGCGTTCAGTGGTTATCAACTCTTGGTCCAATTACATGGGACTTTAAGGAGCTTGAAATGTCTTTCAAATGGCACAACAAGAGGGTGATGTTACACGGGATCAAAGCAGGATCCGTGAGGGAAGTCAAAGCCAAATGGTTAGAGAGTCGAAGGAGGAAGAGATGCAGCTTCACATGATATATGCGTGTGAAGAACCTGAAATGGAGTTATGGAGCATAAAACGAAGCTGAAAACGAGTCAATACGGAGGAGAGTATGAGTTACAGAGGATATTGGAGGAGTATGGGAAAGTCTTTGAAGAACCTACGCAATTACCTCCATTTCGAGAGCATCACAATCACAAGATAGCTCTGATGGAGGGATCAAACCCAGTGAATCAAAGGCCGTATCGATACGCAGTTTATCAGAAAAATGAGATAGATAAAATGGTGCAAGAGCTGTTGAAAGCTGGCACGGTACAACCTAGCTCAAGTCCATATGCATCGCCGGTAGTGTTGGTAAAGAAGAAAGACAATACATGGAGGTTATGTGTTGACTACAGGAAGCTTAATGGGATGACTATCAAGGATCGTTTCCCAATTCCGTTGATAGAAGATCTCATGGATGAGTTAGGGGGTTCTTGTGTGTATTCGAAGATTGACTTGAGAGCTGGCTATCATCAAGTGCGTATGGATCCACAAGACATACATAAAACAGCTTTCAGAACTCACAGTGGGCATTACGAGTATTTGGTTATGCCATTCGGTCTCACAAATGCTCCAGCGACCTTTCAGGGATTGATGAACCATGTGTTCAAAGATTATCTACGAAAGTTTGTTCTCATCTTTTTCGATGACATTCTCATCTATAGTGCTACGGTGGAGGAGCATTTGAATCATTTGCGTAAGGTATTTGAAGTAATGATCAGGAATCAGCTATTTGCTAAGAAGAGCAAGTGTGCTTTTATCACCAAGAGGGTTGAGTATCTTGGTCATTTCATTGAAGCTCAAGGGATTTCTACGGATCCTAGTAAGGTCAAAGCCGTGGAGGAGTGGCCTGTACCGAAGAATTTGAAGGCATTACGGGGGTTTTTAGGCCTTTCTGGTTATTACAGAAACTATGTTAAAGGCTACGGCATCATAGCTAGACCATTGACTGCTTTGACAAAGAAAGATGCTTACTGTTGGAATGAGGAGGCACAAGAGTCATTCGTTAAATTGAAGAAAGCATTATGTTCTGCACCAGTTTTGGCATTACCACGTTTTGACTTACCATTTGTGGTTGAAACGGATGCGTGTAAGGAAGGTATTGGTGCAGTACTTATGCAAGAAGGAAAGCCCCTGGCATACATCAGTAGACACTTAAAGGGCAAGCAACTAAACCTTTCAATCTATGAAAAGGAGCTTCTGGCGGTTGTGTTTGCAGTGCAGAAATGGAGGCATTATCTTCTCACTAACCACTTCATTATAAAGGCTGATCAGAGGAGTTTGAAATATTTACTGGAGCAGAGGTTGAACACTCCGATACAGCAACAGTGGTTACCTAAGCTTCTTGAGTTTGACTATGAAATTCAATACAAGCAAGGGAAAGATAATGTAGCAGCGGATGCGTTATCTAGAGTGGAGGGAGCAGAGATTTTACACATGGCAATGTCAGTTCTTGATTGTGACCTTCTGACAAAAATACAAGAAGCGTATGCCAGTGATTCTAAAGCTCAAGAGATGATTGAGAAGCTAAAAAATGAACCATCTACAGTAAAGAAGTACTCGTGGATCAATAATGTTCTGAGAAGGGGAAGCAAGATAGTGGTCCCAGATGTAGTAGAGATCAAAAATATGATTTTGGAGTGGCTACATTGTTCAAGCCAAGGAGGTCACTCAGGTCGTGAGGTGACAAGACAGAGAGTGAAAGGGTTGTTTTACTGGAAGGGATTGATACGTGACATTCAAGCCTATCTCCGTAACTGCAGAGTGTGTCAACAATGTAAATATGATGGGGCTGCTTCTCCTGGACTGCTACAACCTTTACCGATACCTGAAGCTGTGTGGGTGGACGTGTCAATGGATTTCATCGATGGTCTTCCACCATCGTATGGGAAAACTGTCATCTTTGTGGTAGTAGATCGACTGAGTAAAGCAGCTCACTTTATTGCATTGGCTCACCCTTATTCAGCAGCGTCGGTTGCTCAGGCATTTTTGGATAACGTCTACAAACTCCATGGCTTTCGAGATCGATAGTCGATGCGAGACACAGTTTTCCTTAGTGACTTTTGGCAAGAGTTGTTCAAGTTGCAAGGCTGTTCTCTTAACATGTCAACAGCTTACCATCCTCAGAGTGATGGACAGACGGAGGTTGTCAATAGGTGTGTTGAAACCTATCTCAGATGCATGACAAGTGATAAACCGCAATGTGGAGCAAATGGTTACCTTTGGCAGAATTTTGGTACAACACTAACTATCATACAGCAACACAAGTAACTCCGTATGAGGTTGTGTATGGCCAAGCCCCACCAGTGCATCTACCTTATCTACCGGGTGAATCAAAAGTTCAGGTGGTAGCAAAGTGTTTGGAGGATCGGAAAAGATGTTGTTGTTATTGAAGTTTCATTTGCTACGCGCTCAGCACCGAATGAAACAACAGGCTGACTTACATAGATCTGAGAGGAGTTTTCAGATAGGGGATTGGGTCTATGTCAAGCTTCAGCCGTATCGACAACAGACCGTAGTACGGAGATCGAATGATAAGATTGTTCCCAAGTACTTTGGTCCTTACTGCATAATTGATAAGATGGGTGAGGTAGCGTACAAACTTCGGTTTCCAACTGAGACGAGGGTCCATTCTGTTTTCCACGTTTCGGTTGAAAAAGCCGGGTGATGTGTCAACTTCACGCAGCTACCTTCAATTGTGAATGATGACTATGTCAAGAAACCGGAGCTTATTCTGGAGCGTAAAATGGTGAAGCGGCAAGGACGAGCAGCAACAATGGTGCTTGTGCAGTGGAAAGGTCAAAATGCCGATGAAGCGACGTGGGAGTATCTGTTTGACTTGCAGAAAAAGTTTCCTGATCTGGATCTATGAATCTTGTGGACAAGTTTCTTTGGGGGGGGGAGATGTGTTACAGAGAAAGAGTAGCTACGTGACGTGGCGAAGAAGTTAGTTACGCGGGAGAAGCTACAAGAGATGACGAATGAAAGAGTTACACGCGGTAAGCGGTTAAGTCGTTGTAACGGAAACAGAGTATATAACTCTGTTTCTTCTTCATTTTCGATTCATTCAGAAAGTGTATAATCTCTTGAATCTTAGAGTCTGTGGAATTCTCAGCTTAACTCGTTTTAGAGTCTTTCTTCCTTTTGGATTCTATACGATTGAGCTACAAGCTATTGTTTGTGAGAACGGTAGTTTGATCCTATAGAGAGAACTCTGATTATCTCTATCACGTACCGAGGCTCCGATCCCATCAGACCAGATGAATTTTGAAATCCCGAAAGCTCGGAGCCGGTATGACCCCGATTTCGAACCGGTCGATACAGAGGAAATTGAGCGTCAAGGAAGAGAGATCAAAAACAAATTTTTCTAAGAAGAATCTGAAAATTATGGAGAAGATAGCGACGAAGATGGGAGACTATTGGATAGAAGAGTGGAGCCGTCGAGGATGTGACCAGGTCGGAGGAAGAGAGAAGAGACGACTTGTTTAAAAAAAAAAAAAAAATCAGGTAAAAAAAGCTAATTTAGTTTTTCCTTTTTTTGTTAATCTTTTCGGCGCTAAATCGACTGTTTTTATAGACTATAATACGCGGCCGTTTCTGAAGTAGCTTGTTGTAAAAGGTTACTACTTTTTTACCTATCACATTATAGGCAGTAAAAATAAGATCAGAACTGTTACATTTTGAGTGAATTAGTAAAACAACTATTTTGGTGAAAATTTTAACAAAATATACATAAAGATGACTTGCAAGATGTGTTAGTTTTTTTTTTTCATACAATATAAAGATTTGAAGCTTTGCATACGTCTAATGTGATGTATGGATATTGGTGATCAGTAAAACAACATATATGGAATCTAATAACATTAATACATAACTAAAATAAATAATATAGTTTTTTTGACAAAAACGAATAATATAGTTCACTGAAGTTTAATGTCTATTATACATTTATACACGTATGTACTTCATTACAAATTGATTTCACCATTCTATACACTATTAACATATGTTAAACTTACAAATATCATAAAACTAAATAAAAATACAAATTATATGTATTACTCTATGTATTATTTAAATATATGGAATTTAATATATTCTATTAGAAATTTTTAATACTTTGGTAATCAGTCAGGTAAACATTGTAACTGTTGCATAAAATCCAAGTAATGTGATGGATGCAATACAAAATAACCATATAAAATGATATAAAAAGTAGTTCAGAAATTACAAAATTGTATTATATATACTACGTAACATATGATATGTATAGTATTTAAAGTTTTGTACCGGTGAATTCACGAAAAAAATTGCAGATCTAGACTAGATATGGTTTTATAGGTTCTTCTATTCCACACAATTAAAATAGTATAGTATAGACCCTATGATAAACAATAAACATAGAAATCACTATATAAAGCATTGTTATTCTATTTATCATACTAGTATCTATAATATAACAAATTTATTAGTTATATAAAATAGAAAGTTTCTATGTTCTATATATAATTCTTCTTATAAAATATTACATATCCTTTTATTAAGTATATATTTGTCTTAAAATTTTGAAACATATTGTAATAGAAATCTATGTTTTCTTAAAGATAATTAATAGATTTAACTAATTATTATTTATGAAACTAGAAGTTAAACTAGAAGTACATAAGATCAAAGGAGGAAACATACTGTTTAAAAAAAAAACTTAACTGTGTGTCATAAAAAAGCAATATTCATTAACATATATTATACATACAATATTCTAACTATTTGGTTGTTGTTGTTGACTAATTGTATTTTTTATGGTTATAGGAGAAAATTTCCCTACTTTTATTATATTTTTCTTTGTCATTTTAAAATCTAGAAAGGCTCTCTCTATCCTTTTATTATTCTGTTTAGTGGTCAGTTTGAGAATATATATATATATAAGCTAAATTTCCCAAATTATTATTATTATTATTATTATTATTATTATTATTATTATTTTGTTTTAGCAAATAATGAGATCACGATGAAACTATATTTAACCGAATAAAAGATTGTAAAATTATTGATCTCAATTAATGTATCCTCACATTTATTTTTAACGATGGAATGTCGTAGAGGTGCACGCTAAACACATGGAGGGAGATTGGGTCCACATAACATCCATAAACTATCATTCACGATGATTTTGCTAATGATACTATTCTTTGTTGTAAAGGTTTATTAATTAAGTCCAGCCTGCCTGCAATAAAATTCAACTAGTCCTAAATAATTAGAATAAACAAGTTTATAAATGATAGATGGTGGTTGATAACCCAATCGGTACTAGATCTTTGATCACCTAAGGCCATATTTATTTATTTATTTATTTTTTTGCTTATACCAATGATGCATTTGTAATAGTTAGTTTTATTACATTGAGTTTTTGCATTTTTATTAACAATCAAATGTGTCACGAATATTTAGTATTATATAAAAATAATGGAAAATAAATAAAAGATAGATAATGATACATTATATATGAAATATATTATTCAATTTTGATAATTTCAAATATGTCGAAATAAATAACTATGAGTTAGTAAGATACATGAAATAGATAAATAAAGTATAGATTTTGCAACATCAATTCATTTATTCAGATTTTATGGATATATAATATATTAAAATGTTGATTTAAGATTTGTAAAGAATTAATAAAAGTGAATTATAAAACAAATAGTTATTTTAGGAAATTATTAAATTCTCATATTAATGCTAAAATTATTTTAGGAAATATTAGGAAACTATTTTAATAATAAAGATAAAATTGAAATTGACTTAATTAGAGAAGGGAAGTTAAATTTTATTTTAAGACAACACATTAATGGAACTGAAAAAGACAAGCATTAAAATAGGAAATTTAATTAATAGTCTTAGTGGCATGCCATTGTAAATAAGTTGAAAAACTAAGGAGTATTTTTAAAGTGTACTTCTGAATTAATAAAATAGATAAAGCTGGCTGGCTAATTCTTACCAGTAAACTTGATTTTTATCCGCGCTTCGAAAACGCGAGTTTATTTTCAAAACTAAATAATTACTTTTATAGGAGTATATATATAAGATAGTGTATAAGTCTGGACATATATATCCGAAATTGAAGAACCGAACCGTGCCAAACCGAAATACCAAAACTACAGTTGAAACGAATTTCATAAATGACCGAGTGGATCCTATATCTTTGGAATAAAAAAGAACCAGATCCAAACCAAAAACTGAATAGATACCCATATTTTAAAAATACAAATTATAAACCTATAGATATTAACTATATTTAATTTTTAAATAATTAAATATCTTAAAACATTATTTAAAAACTGAATTACCTGAATATTCTTTTATCTAAAATATTAAAATTTATCCACTTTATATGATATTTTTCCGGATAACCCGAATTACCTGCTATTTAAACTAAACCCCCTCCGAATTATTTGATGTTTTTATTAATATTATATGAAATTATCCAAAACCCCGGAAACCAAACCGGAACCGAATCAGATCCAATTTTTTGGATATTAGATGGTTTCCAATTTTACTACCTGAACCAAACCGAAAACCGGAATAACCAAACCGGATTTTTAAAATATATTTTATGGTCCTAAATATCCAGAACTTAAACCCCAAAATAAAAAATAAAAAACCCGAACATAATTTGAATGTTGAGGTATAATTGTTTATCTACATTTAAAAGGTGGGAAGAAAATATTCTATTTATACAAATTATTTAACTCCTTTTAGTGCGGGGGGAGGGGAGGTACATATATAGTTTATAAACGAATTAAGATACAAGCAATGTTTTCTTATTTGACCCTAACCCGCAATCAAATTGATAAATCCGATGACTTATATATAATCCGGTTCAGATTTTTAAAAATTGATTTAGTTTTTGATAATACATATAATTGAAGAAAATATTTGATCGAGTTGTTGATTAGCCTAACTTTTAGTCAAAACTTTCTTTTTTCAAGACGGACAAAATTGAAATTCCAATAAAATCTTTTAAATAAGTATTTACATTTTTAAAACAAAATATGAATTTTTATATTATTTTGTATTTTTCAATAATTAATTATATTATTTTCGTATATAATAATATTATTTTTTAAGATTAGCATTTGCAGAGCTATACAGTAACGTACATATAGTTTCATTAAATTTATTGTTTGCTATAAATTTGTTTTAGTATGTAGTCCTACACTTATTTTACGTAAACAATACAATAGCTATTACTGAATTCAATAAATATGCCAAATAAGTAAACATCAACCCACTTTTGTAATTTGTAATCATAATTAAACTAATTAACGTCTGAATCTTGTTTTGATTTTTAGTGTACTGATATATGGTAGACAATTTTGTAGCAAGGGAAAAGTCAAATGACCATTTTGCTAGTAATATGGTTATTAATAATAATCTTGTATAGTCAGAGATAAATAAGGTAAGACCAAAAATAATAATTAATCAAATGAAAGGATTCACACAAACTTTCATAGGTAGATTTTTTAATACTTCTTCCCTTTTAATAGTATTGATGTAGATTTTACGGACATGTAGATATCGTGGGAATTATTTTTTCATATATAATATTAGCTTTATGAAATTGAATAAATAAAATAATAACATTAAAACTGTAAAGTATTATTATTTTAGAATTTAACCACGGATGGCGTAATTCTCAGACGATGCAAAACACCCACCATAACTTCAATTTAGTGATGGTTTCTGGTAGCATAAAGAACTGAAAATGCATATTACAAATGGTTTGATATATGGGATCTGATTAACTATAAATCTTTTTAACTAACTATTTTTCTATCAAAACACAAATTGAACACGCAATGGCCGACCCCGTCTGTTGGTTAGGATAACCAGAGCCCTCTTAGTGTTGGACATGTGTTATGTAGAAGATAGATTATATACGAGATTAGTCTTTTGTCTTTTTAAATACTACAGATCAGATGACTTAAATACTACAGATCAGACGACTTAGCTAAATGTAAACAATTCATTCACACGAAGCCTTTTAGATTAAATTTTATATATTTGAGCATGCATCAATTTACTTGCGTGAGAAGTAAAATTATTTCCAAATAGTATTTGTCAACGACTGACCTTGTAAGTAAATTACCAAAAAAAAAACTATAATGGGGTAAATATAGGTGGAAGAAACCAATTCAAGTGGTCTATGGTTAGAAAAAGAGCGATCTGCACTCAAGGTCACTTTTATACATTTTATACCATTCTAAGTCAGTTTCTGCTCCTTAGACACTTATCACAGGTTTCAACGCATCAAAAACCCATACTACCCTTCCTTATGTCATCCAGAAAAGCCAACCTCCATTCTTCCAGTTCCAATTCAGATCTAAAGCTCTTTCTTCTTCACTCCAAAAACACTCTAAAAAATAACGGACACATGTGAAGAAGAAGCTCAACCCTTTAGAAGATTCACCGACGTCATCTTCAAGCAACGAAGATGAAACAGAGGCTCTGTGCAGAGAGAAAAAAAGTAGCAGCTAAATAACATATATTCGATGATTTCGTCTGAGAAAGAAGAAAATCTCATGAATCCCGTCATCATTCCGCTTACAATGAAACCAAGAACTCCAAAAAGACACTCCGTTGCATCTGTATCAGATTCGAGTCCTTCCAAATCGAGATCTGGATTGGAGTCCTGCCCTTTCAATTTCAATACGAAAAAGCTGTTTTTAATTAATTCCTCACTTCTCCGTCTTCTGCTATGAACCGCCGCTTAGCGTATTGCTCCGTCTTGTCACTTCTCCTCCCATGGATACGTAGCAGCAACAACAAGTCACCATTGAAGTAAGCTTTGAAAGTACTCTTCTGTTTTGGAAGTCAGGAAGTGTTTTAATCCAAGGCTTATGTTTTAGAACAAAGGCGGAAGTGCTTATGGTTGGAGCTGGTGGGAAGTCACCCAAAACTCTTGCTCTGTATGGGTTCCAACTTCCAAGACGGAGAAATCGTAAGTTCCTCGCTTTATTTTTCTTGTTTTTTCTAGTATTGATAAGTTGTTATTTCTTCTTCTTGATTTTATATTATAGCACTTAGAAACTCCTATTGATTTGATTTTACAACCTGGCTACTAATTAAATTGTTTTCAGATTCTCTCTGATAAAACAAAATGTGCTTATGTATAGCTAGATTGATCTCCTTCCAAAAGAAACATATATGAATTGTGTTGTTGATTGGGTTGTTGAAGTAACAACTAATAAAAAAATATTAAGTAGCCAAGTATTTATCTATGATTACAAAGAAGTGACTTTATCT
The DNA here is from genome assembly GCA_016771965.1 of Brassica carinata. Classification (NCBI taxonomy): domain Eukaryota; kingdom Viridiplantae; phylum Streptophyta; class Magnoliopsida; order Brassicales; family Brassicaceae; genus Brassica; species Brassica carinata. Next base: position 47,269,924 of record CM028701.1, on the reverse strand, counting down.
TTGTGAGGCTTGTGTCTGATTTATATGGATTTAGTTTGACAGTGTCTTGAGTGTTCATCTCACAACTTTCAAGTCTCTGGATTCAGTTAGAGGATTTAGGTAAGAAATCCAGAAGGAGAAAAACGTTGGATATGATATACACCTTAAAGTTCTCTTTGGCACTAGTGTTAAAAAATTTCACTTAAGTACATCGTGGTGTCCTTTATGGCTGAATGTCAAATAATACATCTTTCTATCTTCTTAATTGTTTGAGCTTTCTGTGCAGACGAGATTTTGGAATCAAGATGTGGAGGCATAAATGGCTGTGAACAATGGTGATGATACATAACATATTGCAAAGCCACTTCTAAATTTTTTTAGTACATGTCTACTTGATGTCCATGTATACCAACTTCACTGTGTACAAGAATATAATCATGTCTATCATGAAACATTGTACATGTTATCATATATAATCCAAGTTTATTACACAAGCGATTTTTAGATTTGTACATACATATTTGCATGTTTGACCATTGTGGATAGCAAAATAGTTTCTATTGTACACCTATTTGTACATGTTTTTCATGATCCACATGTACACATATTTGTACATGTTTTTCATGAGTATTTGTACATGTTTTTCATGATCCACATGTACACCTACTTGTACATGTTTTTTCATGATACACATGTACATCAAAATGATGATATCCACATGTACACCATTAGAAATCCACATGTACACCTTTTGTTTAAAGAAGAAAAATAGATGTAGGTAAGTTACAATTCACATGAGCTTAACACAAATAAAAAGAAATATTGAATCTCATTTAATAGTGTGAGATAAATAAGGATACATTATGAAGTTTACGGTTTAATAAGGATCAGTTACACATTGCTTGCTTTACTTAGTGACAACAAGTTCAACTTAAAATCACCTTAACTATCACCACGGATGTTCCCTAATCCTACAATTGGATCTGGCATAACAGCTTGCTTCTTTGTTTTGGAACATCTCTGAGCCAGAAGAGTCGACAAACGAAGGACGGGAACATACATTGAGTCTTCCTCAGTTGTATTATGCTCATTGTTCTTCAGAACCCATAAACATTTTCTTTGATATGAATGGAAAAAGATACAGTCTCAGACCAAATCAGAAGTGACTGAAAGTTTTGAAACCATCAAAGAAGCAAATATAAACTATAATGCAAATTTCAGAGTTATTACCATTTTGTATATCAACGTTATGATGTTTTGATTCAATCACGCATGCTTAACTTCCTAACTTCTTAATTTTTTTACAATCTATGAAAGCTAATTGACTTCTGAAAGCTAAATCACAGCCACGATGACTTCTCTGAAGCTGCTGAAATACTCCTTGAGACATTCTTCATTGGTGTCCTAAGATATCCCACCAAAGACAAAGCTATTCCTTGTTGGATTGCATTTTGCTTGGCCCAAGAAAATTAATCTTCAGAAGTTGTAAAAAGACACTCTTATTAGATCAAAAACATAAGCCAACAGGAAATGAATGAAACACTGACCTCTTCATACATGAACTCTGTCTCCATCTGGTCAACATAAAAAAAAGATGCAGAGAATGAATTTCAAAGGTGGGTGAAAGTGAAACACTTTTCACCATCTTTAGCGTCTCAATTAAAATTAGAACTAACTAAAGAAATAAAAAAAATCGAACCTTCTTGCATCTGATGGACTAAATTGGGCGTTCTCGCAACCCAAGCTTCTTACAAACTTAACCATGTTTCTAGCTATGTCGGTGACCTTTTCTTTACTCTTCTTGAGCTTATACTCCAAGTGAATGTCAACCATGGAGACAAACGTTTGGATCCTTGACCGTTTAGGGTATTGTCTTTTGACATGGTGGGAATCCCAACCTCGATATCGACGTCGAGGTGAGAGTAGCACTTGAAGACTTTTCGCCGTCACAGAACGCAGAGTTGGAAATAGTTAGGATCGGAGTTGCAACTGGGGATGTAATCGGGATGGCTGCAGCGGAGGGTTTGAAGAGAGAGAGGATGGATCTGAGACAGAATTGCAATGCCACGATAAATGAGAGAGAAAATGGTTAAGTTTTTGTTTGTATAAAGGATAAGATTGGAATTTTAACAGGGTAAAAGAAGAGAAAAGTGTCTGAAGAGCACAAAGTGACTTAGAGTGATATTTATATATGTATAAGTGACCCTCAGCGTAATTCTTTCTTAGAGTGTTTCTTAGAAAAATTCATCATGGTTTAGTAGTTCAAGGATTTAATATGATTTGAAAGACCTATAAATTTAATAGTAGTTTAATTGCGCTTTCTACTATGGTTAACTCATATGCACTTTAAACTACAAAGACATACATGATCTTTATATTAGATAATGCATATATGAAAATTAACTTCAGTTGATGTTGTTTATGTAAAACCTTAATAACTTTGTGGTTCTAATTTGTGTTAACTTGAATTTAACTACCGTAAGAAAAATTCAGCAACACTTGACAACTATAAACGACTTTACAATTTTTAATTTTTTTTTTTTTTTTTTTTGCAAAAGTATAAACTACACCGAAATGGTTTCGCTGAAGTAAAACTGAGTCAGTTTGAATAAAAATGCATAGCATCTTTTCATCAAACTAACTATTTCCTTTGTAAAATCTGTCTGTAAAATTGTAAAATAACTGAATAGACCACTTATTTATATTTAAACCATAACAATATATATAATCCATTCAATGTTATTTAATTATTTTTCATAAACAAAATTTGTATCCACTTTTTACTTTATAACTAATATTTGTAGGTTAATCTACTAAAAGTACACAACATACATATATATAAATAATTTTTTAAATATAACCCCTATAAAGTGAGAGTTTCATTTTAATGTTTCAAATGAATGTCTGCAGACCCGGCTCGGGTCGTCTCGAACCATATCAACTGGTATTATCGTTGGACAAAAATTAACGAAGACTCAATAATTAGGAAAATTTACCAAAAAAACAAAAAAACAGCATCTTGTTCTTTTATTATAAAACTTTTTTATCTAGTTGCTCAAAAAAAACTTTTTTATACTACTTTTTTGGTTTAATTATTTTTTTTTCAATTTATCAAACTTGATGAAATAAATAATTTTATAAATAACTTTTTTTATAAAAAAATAGAAATAATTGATAATATACTCATGTACTGGCAAATTTTTTGGGTTGTAAAACTTGTTAAAATAAGAATTTTAATTATATTCTATGGAAAAGGATGTCATCTTGTACAAAAATATCATGGTGGAAATTGAATTTCAGGTTTAACAAGTTATTCTACTTTTATATGAATCAATAATATACTTTTAAATAGAAAATCTAAATATGATGAATGCAAAGTCTACGGATATTAAAGGTAGCTATATTTCTTCTGAATGTATCTTCTATTTTTAATATTTTATTCTAAAGTTTTACTAATAAGAAATTTAAAGACAACTCAAAAGTTTATATATGATCGAAGTTGGACACTCAGCTAGTGAAAATGGTGTTCCAGGCTTCGATTTACTGAATTTGGCGTGAGAGAAATGGGCGTCGTCATCATCATCCTCCAAACTCTGAGCTTTATGTTGCTCGGACTGTTCACCGTGAAATCCAAAACAGGCTTCTGGCTCTGCAGATTGGGAGTATAGAGGATGTTGCAAACGAAACTGGGACGATGGAATAATATGGCAGTACTGCCTTAACATCATCAAAGTAACGAAGCGTTCTGGGGCTGCCTTGCCTCCTCTGTTTTATTTTGATGTTCATTTACATGTTCTCTCAAGTAAAAGTAGAGCATGACACTCTGATCAACTCTCCTGTGTCTTTTGATCCCTTTGTGTAGGATCACAAGATTGTAACATTTTTTTTGTTGTTATAAAGTTAACATTTCAACAAAAAAAAGGTTTATATATGATAGAATTTGCTTACGGTTTTGTCTGTTCTTCACACATTGTAGAAACTACATTCTACGGATAATAACAACCACGTTTCGAAAATATGGCAAATTTAGTTACAAAGTATTCTAAACATATATGGAAAATCTTTTTAATTTCAAAACATGCTTATGCGATTTTTTTTTTCAAAAAAATCAAAAATCGAGTTTCTTTGGTCTTCTCTTTGTCGAGAGAGAGATAGTGTTGGAGAGAACGAGGTGATCGATTAAGGGGTTTTAGGTGATCTGGAGAATTCATCTTTTTTTTTTTCTTTTAGTTTGTTTTTAATTAGATTTTGTTTTAGGTAGTTTTTGTTTTAATTGATTTTCTTTTATACATTAAATGAGTTTTAAAATTGTTAAATGATAAAAAAGGGTTAAATTGGGGTTTTTAGCAAACCTTATATTAAAGGGACAAATTTAGTTGATTTTATATCAAAGGAACAAAAGTGTTTTTTTTTTGGTAAATTTCCCTTAAAATTAATGAAGACTTAAAAATGAAACAAAAAGTCAATAGTTAAACGAGTTGCTTTATTTTTTTTTTTGTAATAAAGACGACTTTGGCGTCAGAAAAAAAATAAAAAACAAAGACTGGCATCACATCATGTAAACCTTGATTCATTCCATAATCATTAGCATTAACAAAACTGAAAACCCCAATTGTTAGGAAAATTATAATCTTTTTTTTTGAGCAACAGAAAAATTATAGTCAAAGACCAAACAAAATTCAATTTTATAAATTCATCACGAGGTATATATATGTATTTTTTTCTTTGTTTGACAGCCAATAAATGTTAATCAATACTATTAAAACTGAAGGGCTTTTTTTAAGGAATCCTTAGAATTTTAAAGTATTTACAATCTCATGCCATTGCATTTATTTTAGGCTATATTTTTATTTAATTATTATTTTCCAAGATATTTCTTTTATTCCAACAAAATATATATTCCCTTATTTATCTCAACCTTTCAGCTTGGATTTTAAATAAAAAATTATAGAAATTATTTATATATATATATATCTAACGAGATCTTCCTTAAATGAATATATATAAAACCACTTAATTTTATAATTCTAATTATTTGATTTGTACCTCTATTATTTAATTTAAATATCAATATTATTTATATATACATGCACTAATCGACATTCAACTAAACTATATTCTGAACCATTTTTTTTTGTCAAAATATTCTGAGTCTTTTGACCCATGGTTTTGTCTCAAACCGGTCCCAGAAAGAGTTCGTGTGATATATATAAGTCTAACAATTATAGTTATAAACCAGTTTAACCTTAAATATTCATTCTAATTAATAAACCAGAATCGAATAAAATACATGTTCATAAAAAGTATGTCAAACAATATTTAATTAAATATTAACATTAAATATGGTTTACACATTCAAAGATAATATTGGTTTACACTATCATATAAGGTTTTATACACATAGATAATTAAATATGTGAATAAACTTTGCTTTACAGATTACAAAGCTTAATACACGAGTGGTTTATTCAATAGTAGTCAAATTTAAATTTCCTATAAAATATATTCAATTAATTCGAATATGCAATATTTTGGGATTATTATCCAAGTTATTTATCCTATTAACCATTTAATATGCTACGCTCGGCTGGGTATTGATTTTGTTAGTATATTTGATTTAAACTTATTAATCAAAAAAATTGAAATTTTTCTTAGATATCTATTTTGTTAGATATAGATTTGGTTAGGTATCCATTTACATTTCTTGAACAAGAAAGATTTGAATGATTTATTTTCAGATCAATACTATTAAAACAGAAAACCCTTAAGGCACCCTCCTGTTTAAAAGTATTTACAGATTCATACCATTACTTTATTTAAAATATATGTTTTTTATTTAAATCATAACTAAATCTATTTAATCCTAACAAAATCTATTTAATCCAACAATGTTTAGTTTTTAGCTTTGTTAAATAACCAAACTACAATCACGGCCATCTGAAACAGTTTCTATCAGTTATGAAGTTTATGTATTATTTATAAATATTGAGACTTTAACATTACAATATTGCGAAGTTTTAATATTTTGATACAATTATATCAGCTTAATACTTTACATATTGTCCTTTTAAGGTTTTTGAGAATCTAACATATATTAACAGATTCGTGTTTATATACGTTGTATGTTTACATTTTAGATGTATAGTATGAAACAAAGACAAACTCCTAAACCCCTAAATCATTTTATTTAATTTATTTATAAATAATATTAAAATATACATGAAACTACTCATATTGATAACAATAAAATGTGACATATAAAAAAACTTTCATTAGCTTACTACTCTAAATTTTGAGTATATGGAGATCCTTAATAACTGTGCAATATATAGGGTTAATTATTTTAGTTGCACATGTATTTTCAAATCAATAACCCAAAAATTAGAAAAACAAATACAGAAGTTTTTTTTTTTAATCTCCTACCAATCAATAATCAATAACATAAATCTAAACAACCTAAATCATAAATACCCGGCCAATCATGATAGTTTCAAATCTATACTATAAAAGCAAAATCTTTAGAATTATATGAAAAATTATTCATTTTTCAAATGTAATATTTAGAATTATATGAAACATTAATCATTTTTAGAAATGTTATCATATTTTTATGGGTTTTTACTAAGTCAAGTGTGTCGGATCACGGGTTAGTCACGTAGCATGTCGGATCACGGGTTAATCACGGATTTTTAGTTTTTATCGGGTTTTTAATCAATGGGGGGTTTTTCTTCAAAAGTTTCAAATGTAATATTTATAATTATATGAAAAAATAATCATTTTAAAGAAAAGTTATCAGATTTTTATGGGTTTTTACTGGGTCAAAGGTGTCGGATCACGGGTTAATCACGGTTTTTAATCTTTATCGGATTTATAAGATTTATAATCAATGAGGTTTTTCACTAAATCTAAACTGGATTATATACGTGTCACCAAATTTGGTTCAACGGCAAATTCGAGTTGAATATACAGACAATAAACACTGGTGCGAGATAAAATAAAATAAAATAAAATAAAATGTCAAAATAAAAACTTCTTAATTATAGACGTCAAACATAAAATGTTTAAGATCGAATGTTAATTATCTCTAGAAGTTTTGCATCCAAAAATTATTTCGCGCTTTCAAAGCGCGGGTCAAAATCTAGTACTTCTTAAAGGCTGATTAAGACTTGCTACTGTACTGGTTTGATTCACTGAAGAAAGCAATCATCCGGTTTAGAAAAGTTATCAGTGGCTGTGTTGAACCGACTTACCTCGATTGGATAATATAAATCACATCATGTGTGTCTTGAGCAATGACTAAGTTGAGCAATGACCAAGCTAGCCTCTTCCAATTAATCTGAACACGAAGTTAATAAGTCAGTTCAACACAATCGGTCTGGCATGAAAAAGACCGATAACCATTCTAAACTGGATACTCATTCACGTAAATACAATTATTTTTTGTGAGATACTCTTTGTTGTAAACCCCTCCAATGGAGATGGAGATGCTCTTACTTCCAACTTTTTCTTATCACACACTTTTTGAGCATTGGACCGCAATAAATGACTACAAAACTGAACAAACCACACTCTCTATAGATACCAAAGTCAAACAAAAATCAAAGATATAAATCACTTTTGGTAGGAAAAAAAGAAGAAGAGAAACAACAAATTAACAAGGACATTTACAAAGCTGAGTCGGTATTTACAAAGATGCGGCTATTATTTTTTTTTTTTTTGAAAAAGATGCGGCTATTATTGTATGCTTCATGTTAACATGTCTCAGTCTTCCTAACCTGCCGTACCTGCCAAGTAACCAGCGTTATAGCACAGTTTTATCTCCGCATATCCTTTAGAGCATATCCATCGGACAGGTTGTGAAAAAGGAGTTCTAGTCAGAAAAATATTAGTATTATAAGTTAATTTATATTTTTAATTAAAATTTATTTTCTCTTGAATGCTTAGACAAATAAGAAGAGAACACTATCTCTTTTACTGTTTGCAACCAGTCCTAAACTAAGTACTTTAAGAGTTTTTTTCTTTCTTTTTTCCCTAATTTTCTTTTTTTTTTCTCTTTTTCCTAAATTGCTAAAAGACCTAATAGAACTTACCGATGGACGTGCTCTAAACAATGCGCTTCCGTCTTCCACCCACTGAGTGAAATCATCTGAGTAGCCAGGTACTAAAACATAGCCAGGGAAACCTTCTGGTGGATTTGGACCTGAAGGAAACTAATAAAGATAGGGAAAACCCGACCGAGTCAGTGTCTTTGTTTGCCAAAGCTTACAACTTGTACGATACAAGTTACTTCAATACTTAAGACTGATATGGTGATGAAGGAAAATACCTCAATAATTAAGTCTGACGATGTGGAGCTGCAAGAAACATTTAGATTATTAATTCACCAAGATTTTATATATATGTATCTCAGCTTACTAAGAACAGGATAATATATCATAATGCTATCTAGTAACGTTGTATAAGGGGTGAATAATAAATTTTTACCTGCAACGTTCAAACATTTCCTCTGCCGTAATGAATGTAGCATTGTATGAGTGTGAAAAACCAGGTACATCATCGGTTGCGCTAGAATTAGACGTAGAGCCAACTTCTAGAAACATCTGTCTTGATCCTGTTCCTCTCAAAAAATCTTTATCGGGAATAACTGAGTGGACCCTGTAGATTTTATCAAAGAGGAAGAAGAATCAGAAGAAATGTGTAACAATGAAGGCTCGCAACAAGTTAAATGAACTCTAATGAACCACCTTGAAGAAGATGGTTCTGCTTCACAGAATCCAACTGCTGAAGTGGTTTCCCAGCCATCGTTTAAGACTTCACGTGAAGGCTGAGCATTTTCATGTAAAATCTCCTTCGGATCCAAACCCTCCAAGATGAGGTTATCAGAAAAGGATCTCGAAAGTTTTGGCCTGTAGTTCATATTGTGTAATTTTAATACATCTTAGTATTTGAAAATATGTTTACTCTAAATTCGTTTGGTAAAGTGTTTACTTCTAAATTCATATTGTGTAATTCGTTTGGTTTAGTTAACAAAATAGGTACCTCAGATTTTTGATATTCAGGTCAGAACTACTCCTCATAGTGTTTTGCTGGTCAGAGCCCAATTCCCACAGGGCTGGCTTCCCAAACTGAGGCTTGAATTTCCCCAAGAACCTGTCAAAATAAATAATCTCTAGACTAAACAAACACTAGAAATTTCTTTTTTTTTAAATAGATGAAAGTTTCTAGATGAGGCTTACACATTGATGGCGTTTTGCTTTTCGCTGTCCTGAAAAGTGTTGTATAAGTAGCGACGAAAAGCTATGATCTTATCACGGTTCTTCTTTATCATGTTCCAATCACCTCTCAGAGCACTGAACATCTGTTAAAGCATTAATTTTTTAAAAAAAGTTGGTACTCATAATTCAACGATCCATCTCAAGCCTACAAGAAAAAAAAGTGTTGGAAAACAAATCACCCTGATGTGTGCGTCTGAGCCAGCATACTGCATTGCAATTGCATCACCCATTTTTTCATAAACTTCCATCAATTTCTTTGCCAAAGGATTGTTCTTATCGACGACAGGAGGTCCTCTGATACCCATTATTTTCAGCTGCTGAGCAAGAGCTACCAATCCATTGGCGAACTGAGCAACATTAGTACGATCCAAGCAGTCTATGCAGTTTGACCTAAAAACCCCAGTTTGACGCAAGAATATATCTGCCTTCAAAGCTTCTTGTTCTGAGCTAGATGCCACTTCATATTGATTCAGCATAGGGCTACTGGAGAATGGTAGCATTAGTATTAGGACTTACCAAAAAACGTGCAACACAAGCAGAATTAGGTATTAGATAGACGTAGTGGATACACCAGCTCCTATTTCAAAAATTTAGTTCTCCAGTTTGTTTTTTCAACATTTTTTTTTATTTTTTGGATTTTTTTTTCAAAATATTTTAAACAAAATTTTCTTAGAAAAAAAACTCTATCTATACTATATTTTAAATTCAAAAAATTATAAATTTCATCCTAAACAATTCTGCATAATAAATATAACTAAAACATTTGACCCAAAATGTCACTAAAAAATAAAATTAAAAATCAACGATAAATTAAATGAATTTAAACAGTTCTAATGGTTACATCTAAATTTTAGAAAATAACTTTAATGCATCTTAAAACTAACTGGATTTACACAATTTCAAAATTAAAGGGAGTGAGTTCTAAATAGGATAGGTTTATCGATCCATTTTAACTTCCCTAGCATACCAAACTTACTTGAAAAATGAGTCGTCAATTACGCCATCAGCTCCTATGCCTGAAGGAGCCTCACAGAAAAACAAGTTAATTAATTTCAATGCTCTCTCCCCATAGTTACACAAGTCCTCGAATGCACGATCAGCTCCACTGCAAAAATTCAAGGAAAAAGGCCCCAAGTTTTAGGAGGTAAGACTTGTAAAAACAACCCACCAACTTATGTTTATAATAAAATGCAGCACCTTTTGTAGTGTTCGTTTAGATCAAAATGGATTGCCAGTAAATAATCCTTTTTAATGACTCCGTTGATAGACCAGATTGCCTTTTGAAACTCTTCCCGTAAGTTGTTTTCTCGATGCTTTCCTGCCTGGTATCACAAATAGCATGCAAAGATACACACTCAAATCTTCCATAAACTAAACGCAGTGTATTAAAAATTTGACTTGTCTAGGAAATCCCACTTTTAGAAGATTCAGGATGATTATCAGCTTTCCATATCTCTGTTTCAGATTCTCGAAGTGGAGTCGAGTAGCCACGTGATTCACGTCCTTATTGTTCACTGTGACAAGTAAAAGAGAGAAACAGAAGCCTTAAGATAAAGTCAGAACTGAGGATCCTTCTCTAACAATGCATGTTAAGCTAGATGGGCTTCCAACCTAAAATTAATTGGTTTTAGGTTGGAAGCCCATCTAGCTTAACATGGTATCCGAGTCCGATCGGAACAATCCAACCCGATCCATTATCGATCCAGTAAAGTCGGTCCATCGATCTTTGCCCAAGCATTCCGAGATTGACGCTCAAAGAGCCATCATCTCGAGGGGGCGTATTAGGGACAAAGGTCCCACATCGGGTATTGGAAGGAATCCTTAGTAGTATATAAGATAGATGGACCACTCCACTTATCACCAATTGGTTTTAGGTTGGAAGTCCATCTAGCTTAACAATGCATATGTTGATTTTTTACTTTTTTTTTGAATAACTAGGAGTTTCTAATGGTTAAAACTCTTAGATATCTAGTAGATTTCTTACGGAACTTGAACATATGACCTTTTAGAAATCTACTAGATAATCTAAGAGTTTTAACCATTAGGCCAACTTCTCGTTGGTATGTATATGGTGCTTACATATTATGTTGGGTTGCGGGTTGAACACAGATGGTTTCTGTGACCAAAATAGGGGTATGGAGCCTCGCATCTGCACGACCGATGTCATTGGTATTTTCTGACCCTCTGGAACCTCTTTGGTAACAATCTGCTCTGTCTCAACCTCATTGGCTACGCTGCCTTCGTCATTTACACCACGCCTTAAATATCTGCACATTAACAGATAGAGGAGGCAGTGATTGTTCTAGTTCAGATGTAAAGGCATATCAAAGACTAGCCCCTGTCTTTGAGAGGGAGAGCTACTAGTCCTGGTAGTCCATGAGACGAAAGCAGAGATGAAAAGAAGAATGAGAACATATAGCAAGTAATGGTATCAAGATGCACAAGTACCTTGTACCAGCATAACGGCGCGAACGCCGAGCAATGACAGTCAATATAAAATTTTCATCAGATACTAAACATTTAGTCTGTATAAAGCAAAGGAAAAGTAGATATTAGGTCTTGTTGAACTAGCGAAGTTTAGGGAAATCTATAGAATAAAGCAGTTACCTGTTGAAAGAATCCGTATACCAGTGCAACTGTCCATACGGTATTCTGGAGGTCCCTTCTGATTCCGTGCGTTAAATATTTGTTCCACACAAACATGGTTTCGTCGTGAGATTTTCCTCTCTCAGTCTTGCTTATATTCTTTTGGAGGCTATACATGAGGTGATATGTGTAGCTGAAGTAGAAGTTTTTGCTAAGATCCACCAGGTTGAAGAGCTTCTTGTACCTGCAATACAAAGGGGGTAATATTTAGGATAAAGTCTCATATCGGAAACTGGAAAGTATTTGTAAAAAGATGAGTCAATTCAGTTATCACCAATTTGTTTTAGGTTGGACGTTGATCATCGGATATGTGTTCTGCTAACTTAGTTTACACGAGAGTATTTGCATATGGATAACATAACCGTTACAAGAATTATCGATTAAATACCTTCGCTCGGCTGAAGAATCAGCACCTGTCATCTCACTGGGAGAATATGGAATCATGATCATTTGACTCTCTGCTACGCCATAAACAGTATGGCCGCAGATGTAGCCCACTTTCATTCTTCTTTTAATCACCAGCATGTAGTAAGGCCCCAAGAATTTCACAAACCCTGCACCAAGAGAATCGCCATAAGTTCAACGACACACAAACACTGAGAAAAAAAAAGAAAGGCAATGCTTTGAGACAAAGTCCCTCAGTACCAATGATTCCATAGCAAGTTGTCTCTGTTCTAAGGCCACCATGCTTCTGGTTCCCCCGACTTAACCATTTTTTAAGTAGGACGATTTCATCATGTGTATACCTTGTAGGATCTTCAAATAAATTCAACTCCGTTGGGTCGGTTCGATCGATCTTAAGAATCCTCCAAAAGGATTGTTTCTTGTCTCTCCCAATCAAGTAATAATTCTACACAAACAACAAATGTATTCTCATCTTTTATATTATTACAGAAATAACTTACAACCAAAAAGACATACATTATGTCAGGCTAACAGCTCATGTCTTACACTAACCAAACAGTCTCATCAAACATAAACCGAACCATCTTACAGTATTTGAATGCAAAAACCGGAAAATAGTATCAATGTGTTAACGCAGTTATTGGTAAATCAGTTAAGAGTAAAATGATCACATACCAATTTATAAGAAGATTAGTAATATTCACATAACTAAGAGAAAGTGGAAGAGATTTTGTACCGTTTGAGTGCGGTAGAGCGTGAACTTGTGTAGAACGGGCAAGTCAACCAATTTGCGCCTCGGCTCCGATCCCATCCGACCAGACCAGACGAAATAAATAAAGCTTCAAGAACAAGAAGTCAAATCGCTTTTCTCAGAAGAATCTCAAAAATTTGCAAAGCAAATAACGAAGAAGAAGACTAATGGATGAAGAAGATAGAAGACTGGAGCCGTCGAGGATGTGACCAGGTCGGAGGAAGATTTTTAAAAAAGCAAAAACAAATTTAGTTTCTGTTTTTTTTGTTAATCTTTTCGGCGCTAAATCGACTATATTTATAGACTATAATACGGCGGCCATTTCCGAAGTACCTTGTTATAAAAGGTTACCACCTTTTTTGCGTATCTAATTATTATATGTAATAAATATTAGATCAAAACCATTACTCTCCACATTTTTCTTTATCAAATATTTTAAAGAGAAGCTTTCAACTTAGTTTACAAAAAAAATATTTTAAAGAGAAATTACAAAAACTAACCTACTTTATCTGAGAACATTTGCATTAATAATAATTTAATTAATTTTCTCAAAATAAAACTATATTAATATTTATTTATTAATGATAAATATAAACATAATATAAAATATAATGATATTTTGTTGGTGATTATTTCAAAAACTTGGACACTAAAATTCTAAAACAATATGCATAGGGGATTTTCAAAAAATTTGTTAAGAAGTTGAAAATAAAAATATAATAAAAATAAAAAGAGAGAAAAATATAAAAAATATCTAGTATGAGAGACTTGAAAATGTTTATAAAAACTGATTTCACATTGTCATGTTATGAATAATTGATACCAATTTCATTAAAAGTTAGTATACTTATCATTTTGTGACTGAATAATTCTTTTAATTTATTAAAATGTATTCTTATAAACTTAATTAGTTTCTAAACGTTAGTGATTCTCTAAAGTCTATTATTCAAAATTTGTACTTTAGTTTTTAAAATAATTATTAGTAAATATTAATATATTTTTATCACATTTAAAACATTAATATAGTTTTATGTGTAAAAATTATTTGAAAGATCAAACATAATGATGATATAACATCCTTCAAAAGAGTTAGTAAAGAGTAAATCTTGGATCCTTGGTTTTTATAGTTGAACTTTTCAAAATTTATGTAAAATTTTGCAAGAGTTTCTACGAATTTTTATAAGTCAATGAATAACTACAATGGCTTACTACTTTCACTTAATTTTATATAAATGCTATTCTTTATGTTATTTTATTTTGTATTTTCTCTTTCTCATATATGGTTTTTTATATAAGATTATAGTTATCAAATTTAGAGTTTAAGGTTTGGAGTTGTTTATGATTTATGATTTAGATATTAAATTTAAGGTTAATTTTAAAAGTTTATGATTTAAAGTTTAGAGTTTAAGGTTGATGATTTGTATTAAATTCTTGATTAGGGTTACGCTTTTATTAGTTTATTATATACATTTCATTATTTTGGTAAGTTTATATGAGTCTCCTTCTAACATGCTAATACTATTCCCTAAATAATTAGTTATTTTATGAGAAATTAGTTAAAATACCATTATTTGGATTCTATTTTTGAAAAAAATTTCAGTCAAAATATCCTACATTTAAATTTAGACTGTAGCGATGACCAAAAAAAATTTTAGACTGTAGCGACTATTGTTAAGGTTTAATATTTGAGGGGTGGAGATAGGTTTATATTTTTTTATAAATAATTCTTAAACACTAATAAATAATTTAGGATAATTAATTTATTCTTTTTTCATCACAAATTTGTGGTAAAAATAGAATTCTCTTTATTTATAAGAACTTGAGTATGTTTTATTATGTGTAAATACTGCATGTGTTTTTGGTCTAGATGATAACATTTTATAATATATGTATTTAAATAGTGAAATTAAGAAAAAAAATCAACATATTAACTCCCCAATCTATGTCACACATTTTACTCTAATCGTCATCATCCACCATAGAGGTATTTATAAGATCACATATTTGAACAAAATAATATATCCATATAGAATAGTATTGGTTTTTCGTTTGAGGCCAGGTTCATTTTTTTTTTTTTTTTGAGCAATGAGGCTGGGTCTTTAATCGGGTTTAAATAGGTCTCAATTGGATTTTATTTGGTAACTATCAACTTTAAGTGGTTTACAGTTTAACTTAAAATAGTAAACCGATACTAAACCGTTCAATTCAATGATTGAGGGGAAATAGGGTTCGAACTATGTATTGGGGGAAAATAGGAATGAAACTTTATTCTCCGAAACATATAGATAGAAGCAAAAATTTCGGAGACATGTAGAACTATACAATAATTCTCATGGGGAAATAGATGGTCGACCTTCATTTAAATTAGTAACATGAGTTATGCAAGTATATATTATAATTTGATAAATTATAGATCTAAATGGTAATATGCGGGACAACTGCTGAATAATTGTGGTATGGTTCTAATAGTAATAAAAATATATAAACTATAAGTAAATGTATAGATTTTTGGTATAATTGACCGAAGTGCGGTGCGATTATAACATTTGAAACATATAATTATACTGTTACCAGATGCTTTTTGGGATATTTTAATTAAATATAATATATTAAATATATTATCACATATAGAAAACATTGTTTTGTAAGTAGTTTCGTTTAGGTCTGGGCACGGATCGGATATCCGGGTTTTTGAAGGTATTTGTGATTTGCTTTGTATGTCACGGATATCTAATTTTTTTATTTGCTTTGCTTCGGTAAAATACGGATATTCGGAAAAATAGATATCCGGAAAATATATAGATATTTTCGAATATTTATGAATACTTACGAATATCTTATCTGTTTGGATTAATACAAATAATCTTAAAAATTTGATACAAATTTGTTTTGTAAAATATTTTTTACATGATATAAAAAAATAAAAATTAAAAGAAATAGCGAATCTACATATTTTGTAAATTTTTTGTAACTTAGTTAACAATTATAATAACACAAAATTTAAGAAAAAAATTATAATTGTCATAAATTTTTTCTCTTCCTTTTATGTAATATTTTTATATAAGTAATAATGAGAATAGAATTTGTCAAATAATATGTTAGAATAATAATTATAAAATTTTATACATTTAAAACTTTAAATATAATCAAGATATACATGTATTAATATATTGCCGGATCGGATATTCGCTTTCCAAAATTTTAGTATTTGTGATTTGCTTCGATTTTAACGGTTATTGAGTTTTAGTATTTGCTTTGCTTCGAAAGCTTATGGATATTCGGAATTTTCGGATCGAATCGAAACGAATAACGAATCAAATCAAATTTAACGAATAAAATGCTTAGCCCTCGTTTCGTTATACATAAAAGAGTTGGATATGCATATTATTTCGGTCAACTATGCTTTTTTTTTTTTTTGCTAAAATCTGTCAACTATGCTGGTAACTAAATATCCCTATTTTATTTTTAGTGGTTAGTACAGACTTTTTATTTTATTCTTAATTCCGAAGTCATTTCTTTTTCCAAGAAATTGCGAGCCCACGATAAACCTATATTTTAACAGATAAAAAGATTGTAAACTATGATTGAGATCTCAATTATTGTATCCAGACCTTGTTCGAAGTCGTAGAGGTGCACGCTAAACACATGGTCATGGAGGAGGATTCGGTCCATGACGAATTTTTCTTACGAGCCACATATATAAAATGATAGTATTATTTGTCTCTAAGTGTTAATTATACTGGTCTAGCCAGCGATAAAATTCGACTAGTTCTAAAATGTTTAGAATAATCAAGTTTGTAAATGATAGATTGGTGTTGCTAATTCATTCGGTGTTTGTCTAGTCTCAAGAGTAAATGTGTAAAAGCCATTTGCTAATTTGAGGGAGTTTTTAAGATCAAGAACGACGAGAAAGAATCGCTTCCCTAAAAAAAATTAACGACGTCAAAGGTAAGGTACTGAATTATTGACAATGCTATAATTTCCAACCGATAAAGTATAAACCCAAGGTTTTTAACGTGTTCTTTTTACCCGAAGATTTAACGTGTTCTTTTTACCCGAAGAAACTATATATAAAGATTGAGAACTGGTTTGAAATCTATCGCGTAGATTTATCAATCTGCGTGATTAAACATTGTGGATATCTGACTCCCACTTAAAACAACTAAATTTGTCTGTTACTCGTAGACCGGCCTCTTGGGGACTAGTCGGTCTTTCGAGTTCAGATATCTCCAAATTATGTATAAAAAAAACTATAAGCCTTGAGATTAAAACTCGTAATTGTGGATGACTGTGTGAGTTGTAAATTTTTTTTGTGTGTATTTTTTTTCTATTGTACCTGGCAAATAATAAATGTAAAACGTGAGGGAAAATAAAAGATATTATTTTTGTCTCTACTTTTAAAAATTAACATAAAATATGAATGCCAATTTTAAATGCTGTAGAAACAAAATAAAGCGAAAAATAGCTTTTACATCCCAGCTAATCACCATTTCTGTATTGCATATATAATTTGATAATTTACGTCAATGGCAAAACAAACAAAATAGTACTAGAAGAATAATTTACAAATTTTATTTTGAGAAGATTAGTTTAGCTAGCTGAAAATATCTTTTGGGAAAATAATTTTTTACCTTGTTGAAAAATGAAGAGAATTATAATTGTACCATAAATTTGATACCACTTTTAAAATTTATCTTTAGAAAGTAATCAGTTTAACAAATACTCTAAATCTGTGATGGAGAAAAAGTTAATCTTCTTAAATTAAATTTTAAAAACTCAATCTCACCCCTTAAATACTAAATCTTAAATAATAATCAGTAAACCTTTAACATAATTTTGAATAAAAATATTTATAAACAGTGGTACACTGACAGTCAACTTATAGTATTCCAGTCAGTTTTTTTTTCTATAAAAAAAACTTGAAAACCCATTGTGTAGATTGTAGCAGATTATAAGATATTGTGGGGAAATAATTGATTTTTTATTATTTATAAAATTGAATAAATAAATTAAGTAAATGAAAATTGTATATTTTGGATAAAAATGTAGAATTTAACCATAGTCGATCGATAGGATCCTCAGATCAGACCTGCAAGTGCATATTGCAGACGGTGATATTTTGGGATTTGATTAACTATAATCCTTTTTTAGGCTAACTTTATATTTTTGCTCAAAAAAACAAGCTAACTTTATATTTATCAAAAAAAAAACGTTATATTTATTAAATAGTTAAATACACAAACTGAACACGCAACAGCCGATCCACCCCATTGGTTAGAATAACCAAATCCTTCTTAGTGATGGACGTGTATTATGTATAATCGTTATAGAAAGATTATACGCGGTTACTGAGTGGTTAAAGTTCCAAAAAAAAAAGATTATACGCGGTTAGTCTTTCTTTTCTAATATTTCAATTCAGACAACTTGGCTAAATGTAGTCAATTCATTCATTCGGTGCTTTATAATTAAGTTCTACATATTGAAAAGTATTTATAAACTTACTTGTGTGAGAAATAAATCTCAATATTATTTTTTCTTTTTAACACAGGGTAGCACATTACATCATCATATAATCTCTAACTCTATTACATATAATGATCAACTATCTGCAACATATGCGATACTGATGAACAATTCCACTATAATGATTCAACGATGAGCTCTTCCCGACACATTTGGATTGACGAACGTTTCTGCATGTACGACATTTTCGATGGACATATTCTTTCCATATCAAACGACCACAACGAACGGTTCTACCTACAATACTCTGGAACCTCTGATAAACTTCACATCCAACAATATGCAAGAAATTGCATAGTCTGGGTTCGAACCCCAGACCTAAGTATAAAAGGTTTTAAATCTTAACCAGTAGGGTAAGACAAAATATTAGAAGTTATTAGTTATTACCTTATTTAAAAAAATTTAGAAAAAATCTTGACAAAAATAAATTTTTTATTGTTAAAATCAAGTGATTAATATATATACATCATTTTATCTAATATTAATTATAAAATTGATAATTTAGTGTAGAGTTTATAATTTTTATGATTTTTATAAATATAAGCACTAAATCTTTCTCTTAATGATTGATTTTATAAGTAAAATATATAAAAATAAATCTATAAGGGGTAGACGTACAGTAAAAATCTCTATAAATTGAGAATGTTGGGATTATGTATTCTACTAATCGATAGATTTATTAATTTATAAAAAAAATTCTCTAATTCAAAATATACATTTTATAAAATAAAAATAATTAATATATACATTAGTTAAATTTAAGAAATTTGAATTTTAAATTATTTAGTATATATGAAATATGTTTCATATAATTTAAATGAGATTTTAGATATTAGATATAATTTATTGAATATTATCAAAGTATATTGAAGAATAAAAAAAATTAAGAAAAGTAAATACGAATTTTATTGTGAATATGAAGTAATTAATACAGTGTTTTGTTTGTACTTATATAAACTCTATATATATATATATATATATATAAATTATTAACCTTGATTTTAATACGATCATATATTTACATATTATTTCTAAAAAAATTTATCTTATTAATATTTTTATTTATATCATATTTCGAATCGGTCCAAGTGAAATCAAATTTTTATTTAATTTATCAAGTACTAGTTTATAGAATTTCTATTATATATAGAAGTAACCAATTCAATAGGTATCAAAATTTTGTATTCTGCAGGTTTAATTGTTGAAGGATCTACATGATCTAAAGATCTAAATTTCTTAACTGTTTTTTTTTAGCGCTCTACTACGGTAAACTCATATTCACTTTAAGTTACAGAACAACTTAGTTAAAATGATAGGAAAAGGATTTTCACATGATAAATTAATTAAATGTTAAATATTTATCAAACAATTTTTAATATGCATTATATGAACTTAAAACTGATACATATAAGACATAATCACAAACTATAAAACTACTATCTTACAGGTTTCAATAACTTAACATTTTTACCAAAAAAAATATTGTTCAACAATTATATTCTTTAGGAATTACATTCACTAATATTTATATTAGATAATGTATATATAAATAAACTCTTATTAGTATATGACATATATGTTGCCATTGCAAAAACCTATAATAATATTGTAGTTCAAATTTGTAATAAATGAAATTTTACTACCGTAGATAAATCTAACTTGGGTAATAAATTTTCAATAACACACTTGATAACAATTCAAATATGAACAACTTTACAATTATTTTTGCAATGTATAACCATACCATAAATTATTTCGCTCAAATGAAAATGCAAAACATCATTTTATCAAACTACCTCTTTTTCTGTTTCTGTTTGTAAAATATGTGTTTTTATTGTAAAATAATAACTGCCGAAATGGATAAAATCACTCAGTAAAAACTATTATCTTAGGGAATTTAATTAGTGGATAACTGGTTGATTTTGAAAATTAAGATATTTGTAAAATTTCATTTAATTTTATGCATAGAGTTGTGTGTATTTATATAAAGTTTTGTTAAGTTTGTAAAGAGTATTGTGCATTTAGAAAACCCATCAAATTAATGCTATAACAACAATTATAAAAATCTGAAAACTATGTCAAATATTCTAAAACTTGAGTTTAATAAATTAAATTATCAAGAGTCACTATCTCGATAATATTAGGTTTCGATAGAGTTATAAAATTAATATAAACCAGACTTTTCAAATAACAAGATAATTTAAAGAAAAAAAATCATTAATTCAATAATAATATATAATTTAAAAATGTTAAAATCTGTGAAACTACTATAATTTGTTTTTAAAATAATAAAATTGGTAAAACCATCAAAACGAATATAAAAATTCTAACCATCTACAGAAATCCGTTTTCCACTCACTCTTTTGCTTTCTAGTACTAGGAATTTTTATGTGCCATGCGCAAACTAGTAATTTTAAATACAATTTATTTTTAATTTAAAAAGAATTTTTGGTGTACATTTGAAGATTATTATTTTATATTTTAATTTTATCAATGTGAAAAAAATATAATTATATGTAAATTTTTTTAATTGGTTTAATTATTTTTTTAAATTTTATTGAAACTTTTATAGAACTAATCATACTTTCTAAGAATAACATTTTATTTATAGGATAATGACTATTTATTTAAATATGCATATTATCCCCTAGTTTTATAAGTATATATATATTAATAAATTTTGGATTTTTTATTTTAGTTAGAATATGTTAAATTGGTAAAAATCAATATTTAATTTACTTGATGAACTGATAAATTTTAATGAAATTCAAATCAATTAAATATCAACTAAAAATTATTTTATTAGTATTGTTTTAGTTTTATATTTTTAGGGTAAACTAACAGATAATTTTGATAATGTATATATATACCAACTTTTAGAAGCATAAATTAAAAATTAATTATTCCTATGTCAAAAAAATCTTGACAAAAATAGTTTTATAAAGAAAATTTACATTAATTGTTGATGTGGAAGTTATTAGTTATTATCTTATTTTTAAAAAATTCTGTTGGAACTTTTCTGTTATGCGGAGAGTGAATGTCAAGTTTAAATCAAAACAAATGAGATAATAGAATCAGCTCCCCAAAATCGGAGTAGTGAGGAATCTCAAGTCTTAAGTTTTGGTAACATCTGTTTGGTGGATGGGTCTTGGACATCTACATCTCTGTTCAGCGTTTATGGCTGCGTCTGGATGAATAGCTTGGGAAAGGCTCAGCTTCGGGAGACACGAAATTATAGACGACGAGAGACTGTCTTGCATTCAAAAGTGGAAGCTCTACGTTGGACGATGGAGAGTAATTCGACATGCCAAAACTTTAGGACGTACTGCAAGGATCTGATTGCAATGTTAAAGGAACCCCAAGCTTGGCCAAGTTTTGCTACAGAATTGGAGACTATAAAACATTGATGTTATGCATTCCGGAGTTCAAGATTTCTCACATCCCAAGGACACAAAATGGAATCTCTGATTCTCTAGCTAGGATTCCACGATCTTTTCACAGAGAACTGTGTTATATTGGTTATTCTATTCCGATTCAGATCACCTCAAGTTTGAATAATAAAATAGTCATTCGTTGTTAAAAAATCCAAAAAATAAACATTTATAAATAAAATTATACATACCATAATTAAATGATATCATATCATAATTTTTCAAAATCATATTAAGATAAAAATGTGGTAAAGACATATGTCCAAATCACTTGTCAAATAATGTCTAAGAATTGCAGATAAAATCAATATAAATGTAACATCCCGAGTTGTGATATGTGGAAAGGCTTAAGAGAATTGATTTGACTACCTATGTCACCAAAGTTGACTTACCTTTTCCGGAGCACATCCAGAAAGAACTCCATAGTTAAACGTGTTTGAGCTGGAGTAGTGGAAGGATGGGTGACCTATCGGGAAGTGATTCGCGATAGCGTGCGAGTGAGGGCAAAGCATGGGAAAAGGCCGGGTGGTGATTGCAGGTCAGTAAACAATGATTTCGAGCCTTGAAAAATTAACGACCGACCGTCAGATGGGATGTGGTCCACAGGTATAGAGGGCGGGCGTGGGTGGTCCATTAGCCGTGGACGGTCGGGGCGTTACAAGTGGTATCAGAGCTTGTTAGCCGTCTCGGTTCTGACCCGAGAGACATCTTGAGACCTGTCGTGGGATGCAAAAAGGACGTTGCGTTCTTTGAGAGGGGTGAATTGTAACATCTTGAGTTGTGATATGTGGAAAGGCTTAAGAGAATTGATTTGACTACCTATGTCACCAAAGTTGACTTACCTTTTCTGGAGCACATCCAGAAAGAACTCCAGAGTTAAACATGCTTGATCTGGAGTAGTGGAAGGATGGGTGACCTATCGGGAAGTGATTCGCGATAGCGTGCGAATGAGGCTAAAGTACGGGAAAAGGTCGAGTGGTGATTGCAGGGGGTCAGTAAACAATGATTTCGAGCCTTGGAAAATTAACGACCGACCATCGGATGGGATGTGGTCCACGTGTCGAGAGAGCGGGCGTAAATGGCCCATTTGCAGTTCAATGGTGACAGTTTATCCTGTGGAAGAGTTGTTAAAAGGTGAGGTCCTGGGTTCGAGGCGCACCAACAACCTAATTATGGAATTAGTGAGAACTTATAAGAGAAAGGTTGGGATCAATGCTCTGTGGGGTTGTGAACCTGGAATCTACGGAACGGTGGATCCCGGAACATGTCGTCACAATAAAATTCTCTTAAATTTTTTAAAAAGTTACGTCATGTTATATGATGTCCGACTGATGATGAAAGCTTCGCAATGACTTCTTGAACATCCAGAAACGTCTGCTCACGTATTCTCAAACCATGTCCAATGGTAGTATCGCAAGACTAAAATATTTAATGGAGACTTTAAAATGAAAATAAAAAGTCAATATTTAAATAACTTACTTTGTTATAAAAGACTGTCGCAGAAAAATAAGAAAAACAAAGACTGACATCTCATCCTCCAAACCTTTTGAGTTTTGATTCCTTCCGGCCGGCTTCCACAAT
Organism: Brassica carinata; assembly: GCA_016771965.1. Lineage (NCBI taxonomy): Eukaryota > Viridiplantae > Streptophyta > Magnoliopsida > Brassicales > Brassicaceae > Brassica > Brassica carinata. Next base: position 47,246,333 of record CM028701.1, on the reverse strand, counting down.
CATTAGCATTTACAGAACTCAAAACCCCAATTATTGCGAAAATTTATAATCAAAGACAAAACCAGTTTATAACTTTAAAAAACTCACCACGAGGTATGTCATCTATATATTATATAGTTTACACACTCTGTTTCAAAACCGAGCAATTCCTAAAACCGAAAGAGATCAACAAACAACTAACATAGAGAATCTTCAGATGTTATTTCATATTTGGCTGTGGGTCGTGGCATATCAAAAGCTCTTAAAATGTCGAGAAACCTTTTAACGTACATTGCATTAGTGCGATCAGCATACTGAACCGCAAATTATCTTCCTATACAAATTCAATGGTAACATTATATTAAGCAATTAAACTTTTTATTTGTTACAAAAAAAAATTAAAAATTTATTTACCTGACTAAGTACACTAAAATTAATACTCTCTCCGTTTCGTTTTAGTTGTCGTCTTGGGTTTGTGCACACAGATTACGAAAACATTTAATTTTGCATAGCTTCCATATAAAAACATCATTTACCCGTACACCTAACCACATTTCAACCAATAAAAAAATAGAATATCATATAAAATTAATAAGTTTTGCATTGAAATCATAAAACGACATTTATTTTGAAACATAGATTTTACTCTACCACGACAACTAATTCGAAACAGAACGAGTATCTACTAAACCCAAGTGTTTCGCCAGAACTCATTACCATTGATCAATTGATCATTGATAAAAAGCAATCAATTCATTAGAAGGATATCATCAATCATTCCGTGAATAAATGAAATTATTTGATCAAGCTGTCATTTACCATGATATTTGGGATAATTAAATGTTATTACAACTACAAGGTGTCATGTGTTTCCTTTTTTGTTATGACGGCATGGCATCATGTTCTTGTTCTCCAACACGATAATTATACGTGTGTACGTATATGATCGTAAAACGCGATTCGCTTATATTTTGGTGGGCCGTATCTTATCATCTAAATATTCTATGCATCACAATTAAGTATTCAACGACGAGTAAAATGGAAACAGTATCTTTAACAGTACATATATTTCTATAAATTTCCAACACGTGTTCACTTATGGTACCTAATCATTCCAAAAATGTAAATTATTTGAAAGCGCATTTAATATCAACATTAGTACCATAAATAGATAAAATTCTCTTTATTATTAACCCATCAAGTAACAACTATAAATCCCACTTTCAAGAAAAACCCTAACGATATTTTTCATCCCTCGTTCTTGTCTGGTCATGGAAGAAGTAAAAGAAACTTTATCGACTACTTTCTTTAAATCCAATGATCAGTTTCAAAACCCTAACGTGTTGGTTACTCAAACCAAAAAGGAGTTGACAACAGCACGAACACCTAAAACCAGTCGAGGTCGACAGAAGATAGAGATCAAAGAGATCACAGAAGACAGCAAGAGACATGTAACGTTTTCGAAACGACGCCGTGGGCTGTTCAAGAAAGCCGCTGAGTTAAGCGTTTTGACCGGCGCAAAAATCGCCGTGGTAACGTTCTCTAAATGCGGTAGGATCTACAGCTTTGGACACGTGGACTCGTTGATGGACAAGTATCTTCGCAAGATTCCGGTGAAATTGGAGGTATATTCAGGCGATGAATCTGCGGAGGTGGAAGGGAGGCCGTGGTGGGAGAGGCCGGTGGAGAGTGTGCCGGAGGAGGAGTTGGAAGAGTACATTATGGCGATGAGTGTGTTGAGAGACAAGCTAGGTAAGAAGATTAGTGACATGGGAAGTGTTGTTCCTGCATGGCAAATCAACATGATTGGTTGGAAACCACAGATGGATATGCAAAGCATGGGGGATGTGGCCGATGGGGTTACTCGATGCCGTCTAGGTCAAAACGGGTGATTGATTTAATCGTCACTCGTGAAGTATTCTTCCTCTAAGTATTTGATTTTTAGTATTGTTGAGTTTAGTTATATGAATTCATTTCATTCAGATTAATCCTTAATTATTTTTCTTGTATTTTTGTTACTTTGAAAGTTAAATCCATATTTATTTATTTTTGTTTATATTATGTTAAGTTTTGCATCATAAAATGACTCCAAATAAATCAAGTGCTACTGGATTGATGTAATTACACGCCTTAGCCCTTTTATCATACTATCTCCCGGCCGGACCTTGATGGTTAGCTCAAGCGACGAAAATTTTCTTTTTTTTTTAAGTTCTGATAGCGTGCAAGTGATGTACATGGCCGGATCTATAACACCATAGTCTTCCAAGACAACGACCAATTCATTTGATGAGCACTCAGAACGAAGATGATTGGCCAATGGTTATACAAATGCGTCAGTAACAGACTCCTGATGGCTTGATGAAAAGATTTGTCATAAGTCTATAAGAAAGACGTTTGTGATGAATAAGGTCGACAAGTTTTCCCAATGATCTTTATAACTTATCATGGTAGCATGGGATAAAAAGGTGTATAAACTCCGGATTGAACTTCTCACGATCTGTTTAACAAAAATAGATCATGAGGAACTACTACAAAGGGAAGAGGGAACCGTGTACTTATAGAAGATGAGTCCAGATGATGACGCGAGACAAGAAAAAGAGGTTTTGATGCGCACACGTGATTATGTTGAAACAAAAATAATCAAAATTTAAAACAGCTTTTTGAAACAAGATCATAATAAATGAAAAAAACGAAACTTTGAAATATGGAAAGCATGCAAAAGTTCAACAATGTTATTATAGTAATATTATTATGTTTTTTCTTTCTTTCAAGAACATTATGTTTGGTTTTTAACCGTCTGTAAAGACTGAAAAGAAACGGCGTGGTTCTCCTTTTCTTGTTATTACTCAAGACTGATCATATCTATATAGTCAGATCTTAGAAGCATAGTCCCCTTAGTCACGGAACTCATCCATGAAGCTCTTGTGGAACTCAGTGAGACGGTTCACGATTGCTGGAATCTTATCTTCTTGAGGAAGTATAGTGCACCTGAAATGCCATGTTCCGGGTACCTACATCAAATCCCACAAAACACACACAAGATAAGTAACAACAGTTAAGTGAGGTTTTGTTTGGAGAAAAAGCTTTATCAGATTCATCAAACCTGTCTAAAGCCAGAACCAGGGACCACGACTATTCCAGTAGCGTTAAGAAGGCGTTTGCAGTAGAACGCGTCCGGTGCAGTCTTTGCAGCTTCTGCAGCTGCAATCGCCTTTTGAGGAAGGTTAATGCAAGGGAATAGATACATAGCTCCTTCTGCTCTATTGCATGTTACACCCTCTAACTTGTTCAAAGCTTCTTCAAGGGTCTGCGTGATCGAGCTCAAAACGCATTAAAACCATAACAAAAATCTAAAAACCATGATTACTAGTAAGTTCTCTGTGAATGTCTAACCTTTGCACGTGATGCTAAAGACGAGAGAATCCCCTCTTTCTCTGCTATGTATGAATCATAGGAGTCATCACCAGGCTGATCAAATTACACAAAAGCTATTAAAGTCAATTACCATCGTTCTGCAAGTTTTAAGCCCACTTAGCTGCTAGTGATGTTTTGATACCTTGGGTGGGCTCATGACGAGACTGGCCAGAATCTGACCGGAGATGTTGGAGCAAAGATTGACAGAAGCCACTTTGTATATCTGTTCTCTAACATCAGAAGTAAATCCGGTAACCTCCATGTAACCGCCTCTCTTCCCACACTCTCCGTAGTACCCTATTGAAAGAAAGGAGTCCAGTTTTGAGACAAAGCAATGATCAAAAGCTTGTAAATGAACTTAAGAAAGAACAACTTTTCAAACCTTTGGAGATAGATTGGAACGAGACCAAGGAGATATCCTTCTCACCGTAGCCCATAGACCGGGCTACTTTCTTGAAGGAGTGGAACTTTTTGTCAGGGACGTAAACATTTTCCTGATAAACCTCGTCTGCTAAAAGAACCAAGCCTTCCTTCTTACAGAAATCAACAACGTCACGCTGGTTTTCTTCTGAGAGAACCTTTAACCATAAAAAAAAATAGCAGGCTAACATTAAGACAAACTGTAAAATCTGGATTTATGGTTTAGTGTCTTGAAGATCCAAATTTACCTGTCCTGTAGGGTTACCAGGGTTAATAACCGCCAAGGCTCTTACAGTGATGCCTTTTGACTTAGCATCCTCCAGTTGCTTCTTCAGCTCAGATATTTCAAGACCCCATCCTGATGCTTCGTCTAGGTAGTACGGAACCTACCAGAAGAAAGATGACAGCAATCAGAAAGAAAGAAACTCGGAAGAGTCACTATAGACATGCACCAAAGAGACGTACCAGACTTCCACCGTGAAGGGCAATAGAAGCAGAGTACAATGGGTACTGAGGAATAGGGCAAAGGATCCCATCTTTCTCTGAGCTTATGAGGAGTTGCATCATCATATGAACCTAGAAGAACGAGAGTAACATTACTAACCGTTTCTGTAATTTACATGAGTTTAGGGAAAATTTTAATGATTGTTACCCCAGGGCTTGCACCATCTGTCATGAAAATATCATTAGGATCAGCAGGGAAACCATCACGGGCCTCGATTCCAGCAGCTATTGCATCACGTAGTCCCTTGATACCCTGAGACAGAACACAAGATAAAGACAAGGAATCATTAACTGAGAGAGAGAGGGGATCATCCACTGTTTAAGATTGACAAATGCCACAAACCTGGCTGTGGCTGTAAGCACCGGTAGCTTTCCCGGGAATTTGATCGAGAATCTTCCAAGCACGGTCAATAGAATCAGAGCTGATAAAAAATTATAACATCCATTGTTAAACAAATCTTATACCACCAAAAGAAAAGAAAAGAAAAAAAAAAACGCTTGAGAAATTGAGTTGTACCTGAACAAACCGTGTGTTGCACTCTCGTCCAACAAAGCTGTGTGGGAACACAAAGCAAGAACCTGAGACAATGGTGATATCACAAGTTAACTCATGACTAACATATGAAACCATCAAAGGTCATTTATCTACCTCTCTGAAGAATGTTATAGGCTGTTGGCCAAGAGATTGAGGATTCCCAATATTGCAGTAGATAATCTGCCCCAAAAGGAGTAAGTTAGAATTCAAGTCTCACGAACACCAGAAGGACTCTACATAATGATTAAAAGAATACCTCATCGAAGGGATAAGCGTCCTTGTTAGTCTTCAAATCATCTTGCAACCTCTGTGGTGGTGGAAGAGAATAAAGCAAAAATGAGCAAAACAGCTTCAACTTGATAAGAATACAATTTCAAAGGAGAAAGATGATTGCTTTTACCTGAGCAATGCTGACAATTTCTCCACGGACAGCGTACTCACATTTCAGAACCTAAGACAACCCCCAAAACAAAAAGATAAAAAATTTAGCACACATATTGTCACTAAGGTTAGCTGCAAGATGCAGAACAACTATGTCTACAAACAAAAGCATAGCATAGCATATAATATAATATAATATAATAAGTAACAGAGAACAGCCATTCAAGTGTCAATGATCTCAACCCCTAGACAGAAGCTCAATGGATCAATCTCCACGAAACTAACAAAACAATTAAAAATTTGACAAAAAAAAAACAAAAAAAAAACTTCACCTTGGGGTTGATGGAGTCGAGAGAAACGGGGAGAGAAGACGATGTTGAATCAGAGGCAGACATGTCGGAAGAAGAAGAAAAGAGACGCGGAGTAGAATCGGAAGCGGGAGTGCGGAGAAGAGAGAGGAGACGGAGGTTATTGTGATGATGATGATGATGAGGTTGAAGACGACGACGAGTCTGATCAACGATATTTTTGGCTTGGCCAATCACGAATCTCCGCATCTGTCTGATTTAGGTTTTATAGATTGTCGATGGTTCTGAACAAAAGACCAAACTTTCCGATTCCTATGTTTCGTCTCTCTTTCCCTTTCACCCTGTTTTTGACAATTCCTTTTCCGACCACCGATATTTTAGATTTTTATGGAATTTTTTGCATTTAATTTATAATATTTTTTTTAAAAAAACACTTATCAACGAATGTTTTATTATTTTGTCAAAAAATCAAACTACATATAATTGTCTTTTCTTTTTTTTTGAGATAAGACTACATACATAATAGTCCAAATAATGCATATCTTACTAATTAAATTTTCAATGGTCTCTAATTACTACAATTCAACAAAACATGTATTCTTTTCTAATTAAACAACTTCTGGAATCTGGATACGGACAAAAACATGCCTTCTTTTCTTTGGTCAACAGAACCACGTGGTTATTGCTCGCAGTCATCGACTGCGATTACAGCTACCGTTTAAAAATATATTTTGGGCTACTATAGGCCCCGATTACAGTTACGTCTCTCTTCTGGCCCAACTAGTTTTGTTATAGGGTTGACTTGTACAAGGGTTGGGTTCGTTTGAATCAAACCTTTTTTTTTTGGGTGTGCATAATGTTTGCATATTAGTTCTTCAACATTATGATCACAGAGGATGGATTTCAAGCGTGACTGCTTGAGACACAAAGAACACATAGAAAGAGGTTTATCATTGTATGCTTTAGGGTTTAAGCACCACCGAGAAGAAGCATGCTAAGGCTGAGGACATAGACCTCTTGAAAAAAAAAAAAAGTAAAGGGACCTTTCCTTTTCCAATGGCAGAACACAAGGAGGTTGAGAATTTGCTAAAGTTTCTTTTCTCGATCCACAACTCAGAACTAAAATATGACTTCATATATTTCAAGTACTACAGTACATGATAAGAAAACAAGTCTAGATACCCTATTCTATAAGAAAAAAAAGAAAAGAACATCTAAGAAGGAAAAATAATTGAAAAATTAAGGTTTTCTTGCTGCTGTGATCTGCTGTTTCCTACTTCCTTGAACAACTATAGGGGTGTTAAACCTGATACAAAAAAAAAAAAAAAAAAATATTGCACACTCTTGATGTCAATTACAACTAAACCCAGTATACGGGGATTTGATAAAATATCAAAAATGAATTATTATGTTGTTTCTTCTTTACTTGTTCTGAATAGGGTTTGAGCCAGTCCTTGGGATGAATCTTCGGAAGCTATCATTTTCTCCTCTTAGCGGCTTTTCTTGCTTCATATCCTTGCTTGTCTGCAAATCTCTCACAGCTTGGCTAGAATGTGTCATCCTTAACAGAGAACGTCCCTCTACGCTATGCTTGCTGCTAAAGAAAGCTACAAGTAGCAGAAGAACCAGAGCCACTGACCAGTATCTCTTCATTGTGGACTTTCTTTCTCCTAATTCCCTTAGGAATCTTGAAAGCTCTTAGGTTGTTCTTGTATTGTTTATTGAGAACTGAAACTTCAAGAAAAAAATTGGATAGAGATGTTAGAAACACAGAGAAAGAGAAAGAGAGAGAGAGAGGGGAGAGACTTGTATCTAGTTTGTTGCTTTATAGAATAAGATTCTTTTGGTGTTGGAACACATAGTTATGGGGATCTGATCACGTGATCTTGCTTTGACTGATGTAATTAAATCAGATGGTGAGGTAGTTATCTTTAATCTTAATCATTTACTAGAGACAAAGTCACAAAGGATCCATGTAAATGCTCAGAAGTTAGGAGAGATGGTGGTCATGTGATTAGAGCACGTGATTTCTGCCTACTGTTATTGGGGAACTCAAAAGAGGCTGAAACTTAGCTTTGTTTAAGTTTTACTATATGTTTTCTTTTTCTTCTTCTTTAAGTTGTGAAGACATAACTTTGGAACTTGGAGATATTTGCGTAAGTCCAATTTTCAGAAGTAGAAAGTTGCAGGTAAACCAGCTGTTTTGTCTCTCTACTAATCACTAACTTTGTTTGTCTCTCTGCAAAAAAAATTGTATTATTGCTTTTGCAGTCATTTATATATTTTAGTAATCCATTATATTCAATGAAGAGAAAACAAAATTTAATTTGAAGAACCGGCACAGATTCTTGAGATGAGTAGATCCTCAAGTGGACACTTGAGTTATAGAATGTAAGAATGTTATTTTAAAACTTTTATACATATTAAAAATGATTAAATTTTTTTATTAATTACCCTATTTAATTAATAATACTTAAGATGAAAATTACTTATAAAATCTATATATTTTATAATTAATATCAAACTAAAAATATGCATACTACTCCTTCTGTTTCTAAAAGATCCATGTTTTAGATTTTTCACATTTATTAAGAAAAAATATAAAATTTTATTTACCAATGCATTGTTTTTCTTAATTAACAATTTCCCGTAATTTTGAACCAATAAGATTTTAGTAAATACAATTATATTTTTGGAAATGTACAATTTTTCATTAATTAATGTATTGAAAATGTAAAAAATGTATCTTTTTGAAACAAATTTTTTTTCTAAAACATGGATCTTTTAGAAACAGAGAGAGTATTTGTGTAACATAAAATGTGTCAAAATAACAATCTTATGATGGAGAAATTATCAATAATCCTCAACTAGAAACAGGGTTTTAAGTAAAAAAAAAAAAAGAAAAGGTTTTAGTGAGAACATGTGGCTTACAAATTACAAGTAATTGGACCGGAATAATTGATTGTTATACAAGACCGGTGATGGGATAAAATTGTTGAATATGTTCGGTTACGCTAAACCATACCAAGTTTGGCTATTCTCTGATCATCTTAGTGAGCTGGAAAGTTATTTATATTTCCCCCAAATTTTTGTTGGATCTGGGTCTTAGATTTCCGTTTGATGTGATTTCATTCGTCTCTGGTAAGGTACGTGCGAAGCTTCGATTGCAAAATCGGATCTTTCTATCGAATTGCTGTTGATTGGTTTTGTCTTATCTCAGAGGAGTTTTCTTGTTAAGATATTTTTCTAGGGATTGCCAGATATTTTTTTTTTTCTTAATTTGGCCTTGAAGCTCACCGAGTTCGGGTAAATTCTTGCTAAAAGGTGTCTAATTGCACGAAATTTAGTGTTGGCTTGGTTAAATTTTCTTGTTCCAGTAAGTGATTATTAAAAGTGATTTGAATTCACTGCTGCATAATCTATTTGTTTATAAGATCAAAAAAAACTCCATCTATTTGCTTGATTTTCATTTTTTGGCGGAATTTCAGACACCTTCATATGTAATAATATTCACAGATCTTTGTTATTTCCTCTGGGTATTGGATTCCTTACTATTCACCTTTTTGATGCCTCTGATTCTGTTTGAATTTACAGGGATTGCTTTCATTTTTCTAACTTATCTGATTTAAGTAGTTACCATGTTTTCTTTTAGTTGGTGGACTGTTACACTCTAATCTCGTTTTTGCTCATCATTCTTCAACAGATTTTTAACAGTAGCTGCAGTGATTCACTTGAGTCCCATTGCACAATAGATGGCAGAAAAGGCTTGTATAAAACGTCTCCAAAAGGAATATAGAGCTCTTTGCAAGGCACGTAGCATCACTTCTTATGTTACTCCCAAACTCTCTTGATTGAGCAGGAATCATGATTCCTTACTTATTATATCTTTCTGTTTTTTTTTTTTTTGAGCCTTTAGGAACCAGTTTCCCATGTTGTGGCTCGTCCTTCCCCAAATGACATTCTCGAGTGGCGTAAGCCTTTTCTATTATCTCTTTATCACTATCTTTTTTTGTCTATTTTTCTCCTACTGTATCTCTCGTAATCCTATTGCAAGCTTTTCTGTGAACGGTGTTATTTTTGTACTTGGGAATATACAAGAAACTGTGAAACAAATGGGTTCTTATGATGAGGCTAGACAGAACACATCACACTGTAACGATTACTTTTGAGTCTTTTTGATAGAATTGTCAAGATTAGTTTATCAAAGGTTTATGTTTAACACATAAGATTTGGTATTTTTCTTCTCAATTATGTACGGCTGTAGTCACTTTTACTGTTAATCCCGATTGTGGTTAGGGAGTTTCAACCTTTCTGGTATTACTGTAAAGGTTACTAACAACGAGTTGAATTATTGGCGTTACTCTTACAGATTATGTGCTGGAAGGTAGTGATGGAACACCTTTTGCTGGTGATTATCTTCTTCCTGAAGTTTCTTGTTAGTTTTTTTTTCTTCTGCATCCCTTATGACAGAGTATCTAACTTTGATACTCGAATTCTACTTTAACAGGTGGATATTACTATGGAAAGATCAAGTTCCCTCCAGAGTATCCTTACAAGCCACCCGGAATCACGTATGTTCTTTGGTTCATTAGATCTTTCTCAGTTTATAAACCACCTTCCATTGAGCCCTTTTTTTTGTTTGCCACAGAATGACTACACCGAACGGTCGATTCATGACACAAAAGAAAATCTGTCTGTCTATGAGTGATTGTAAGCTCCATGGTGTACTTTCTGTTTGTTGTTTCGTTGCAATTAAGTGGTTCAGTATCTGAATAACTTTTACATGACATTTTCAGTTCATCCAGAAAGCTGGAATCCAATGTGGTCTGTGTCAAGGTATAAATCCTTTTTGACATATACTATAATTGATTCCATAATGTTCTTATATATGAAAGGTAAATATCTATTTATCTGTACTAAACCATATTGTTTTTTTTTTTGAATGCAGCATACTTACAGGACTTCTCTCATTTATGGTAAGCTCATCGAGGCTCTACAGTTAATCCCTTTTCTTTTATACGAAGGGACATTTCTGATATGGACAGTTTGTTTGAAAAGCTCACATTCTTATATTGTAATGGTGCTTACTAGTTTTACCATCTCATTATTGAGATATTATCTTCTTAAATCTGTTATTTAGCTTTCTCTAAACGTTGTCCCATCAATGCAGATGGATACCAGTCCGACAACTGGAAGTGTGAACACTACTGTACCTGAGAAACAACGGCTGGCTAAGTCATCTCTGGCTTTCAATTGTAAAACGTAAGATCTTCCCACCATCAAACTGTATCAAATGCAGGATTCATTTAGAAGCTGAACTAAACAGGAGTGAATGCTCATGTTTTCAGTTTTTTTTTCTCACCTGAATCCGATGTTCTTACTTGTTACAGGCCAGCATTCCGGAAGCTATTTCCAGAATATGTAGAGAAGTACAACCAGGAGCAACTGGCTGAGCAAGGTGAAGCGCAACAGACGGCACCAGAGTCTTCTCAAGAGAGCAATACCAAAGCTGAGTCGGAGAAAGCAGTGGAGCCACGAAAGGAGGATTCAGAGGGTGGCTTGAAGGAGAGGAGGAAGAACAAGAAACAGGGATTACCAGCGTGGATTATACTGTTGCTAGTGTCGGTTTTCGGGGTTGTAATGGCGTTGCCGTTGCTTCAATAGTGATTTCTGTGCAACAAAAACATAGAAATGGACTACCCTTGAGATAAAATATCTCCCTTAGTTTCAAGAGTAGTCGTGTCTTCTCTCCAGTGATCTTTCTTCTTGAATTTAACTCAATTTAGTCCTCATGGTTTGTGCTTTTAAAAGCTGATGACAAAAGCTTGGTTTCACATGTTACATATATAGCTTTGTTTGAACTACTTTGTGTAGCATAAGAAGAGGCCATCAAACATCATATACCAAGTCAATTCCTTCTCTGTTGAAAGTATCAGGATCCATTAATTGCTTGTCTAAATCCCAAGTATCAGGATCCAGCAATTGCTTGTCTAAATCCTCGGCCATGCAACACACTAGGTTCTTCGTCGTAGAGAAGAATGCTCCAGGAACAGAAGTGTAACAGGAACCTTTAAAAAGGATGCACAAATACTGAAACCACCATTCCATGGATAACCGGATGATGAACTTGAAGGAAGAGGAGGTGCTTCCTGACCAAGCAGTGTGTTGTTGAACTTCACTTCTCTACTTAACGGTCAGTACAACCACATTTGTTTGGGCCTGGACCACATTCACACAACTTCGCTCTGTCCCGCACCTTCCTCATTTGCCTAAGACTTGTGTCCAACGAAATCATGATAGTTTTTTAATGATGAATTATGCCACGCAAAGCGTGCTCAGATATAAAGATGGCAGTGATGAGAAGTTGAGAACATCCATAAAAATTAACTAGCAGTCACTTGTAATGCTATTTCGCAAACAAAAGAAAGAAGAACTGAAAACATAGGAACCTTGGATTCTATAACCCAAAAAATAAGCAAAAAAAAGTCGGATATAAAAGTAGGACTAGACTTGGTCTTCTCTTAAATAAAATCCAGTAAGAGTCTTGATCAAAGGAATCATACATTAGTAGCCTTAGTACAAATAAACATATCATTAAGAAAACATTTGAAGGTGTTGACTATTGGCCTTAACTGACAAGTCTTCTTTTGTTTGGTCTGCCTGTTTCCCCTAGTTAACTGAGAAGTCTTCTCTATAGATTACTTCTTGTTCTCATCAGTTCTCATCATGGTTTATGAGAACATGATTTCCAAAGCCAAAAGCTATGTGAGGCCTTCATCAACCACAAGACCAATACAACCTCTTAGTTTTTACTGTTTTCTTTCCTTCCATTTCCTTATTCTTACAGTTTCAGAAGCTGTCTGCAACCCGCAAGATCTAGAAACTCTCCTGTGGTTCTCAGGTAACGTATCTTCTCCAGTCTCTCCTCTGAAATGGGATCCATCCGTTGACTGTTGCTCGTGGGAAGGCATAACTTGCGATGATTCACTGGATAGTCACATCACCAAGATCTCCTTGCCATCTAGAGGACTCTCTGGCAATCTCACTTCTACTCTTCTGAATCTCCATAGTCTCTCTCATCTAGATCTTTCTCACAACCGTCTTTTGGGTCCTCTCCCGCCAGGTTTCTTCTCAGCCCTTGATCAGCTCATGGTTCTTAACCTTAGTTACAACAGTTTCAGTGGTGAGTTGCCACTTGAACAATCATTTGGCAATAGTGGAAGCATCATGTTCTTCTCTATTGAAACCATTGACCTGTCAAGCAATCTTCTCCAGGGGAGAATCCTCGGTAGTTCTAAGTTTCTCCAAGGTGCTTTGAACTTGACCAGTTTCAATGTCAGCAAAAACAGTTTCACAGGACCACTCCCTTCTTTCTTGTGCAAGAGTTCACCGCAGCTCAGGAAACTGGACTTCTCCTATAACGATTTTAGCGGCCTCATCTCTCAAGGACTAGGCAGATGTTTGAGGCTAAGTATTCTTAGAGCAGGTTTCAACAATCTCTCTGGAGAAATACCAAGTGATATCTACAATCTTTCCAAGCTTGAGCAACTCTGTTTACCATTCAACAACCTTTCTGGAAAGATCAATGATGATATCACCCGGCTCAAGAAACTTACCTCACTAGAGCTTTACTTTAACCGCCTTGAAGGAGAAATACCAATGGGGATAGGTAACCTCTCCAGCCTGAGGAACCTCCAGCTCCATACCAATAACCTTAGTGGTCTTCTCCCACTTTCTCTAGCAAACTGCACCAATCTTCTCAACTTGAACTTGAGGGTCAATCATCTGGGAGGAAGCTTAACAGAGCTTGACTTTTCTCAGCTTAAGAGTCTTAGCGTTATGGATATCGGTAACAATAGCTTCACCGGGGATCTCCCTGAGAGGGTTTACTCCTGCAAATCACTCACAGCAATCAGATTCTCAGGCAACAAGCTAACAGGACAAATATCTCCTCAGATACTGAAACTGAGTCCTTATCATTCCTGTCTCTTTCTGACAATAAACTGACAAACATTACAGGTGCTCTCATCATTCTACAGGGATGCAAGAAGTTGTCCAGTCTCCTCGTGGCACTTAACTTTTACAATGAAACGTTTCCAAGCAACAAAGACTTGATATCTCCAGATGGATTCTCTAAACTCAAAATCTTTGGCATCGGTGGATGTGGATTGAAAGGTGAAATACTATCTTGGCTGATCAATCTAAAGAGCTTAGAAGTGTTGGACTTGTCAGTGAACCAACTAGTAGGTCCGATTCCTGGTTGGTTGGGAACTCTTCCCAACCTTTTCTACCTCGAACTTTCAGACAACCAGTTTTCAGGACAACTTTCAAAGGATATTTTTCAACTGAAGGCTCTGATGTCTCAGAAGTCCCATGATGAAAAAGACCGGAACTCTCTAGAGCTTCCTGTCTATGTATCACCAAGCAACGTTACAACATATAAACAGCAATACAATCATATGTCCAGCCTCCCACCTGCCATTTACATCAGCAGGAATAACCTAACCGGAAGTATACCAGGAGAGGTTGGGAAGTTAAAGGCTATTCAAATTCTGGATCTTTCTTTTAATTCGTTGTCTGGTGGTATCCCAGATGAGTTGTCTAACCTCACAAGGTTAGAGAGGCTGGACTTATCTAACAACAATCTAACTGGTAGAATCCCTTGGTCGCTAAGGCTCCTCCATTTCATGTCTTACTTCAATGTGGCTTACAACAATCTTGAGGGGCCAGTACCTACGGGAGGTCAGTTTGACACTTTTGTGAAAGAATATTTTGAAGGAAACGTTTTGTTGTGTGGTGGTATACGGCTGAAACCCTGCAGGAGTCAAACTCAGCCACCTGCTACAAGTACAACCCAAGATGAAGAGGAGTTAAACAGAACAATTTTTATGGGGCTTGGCATTGGATACTTTTTTGGATTAGCCTCTTTCATAGTGGCACGTGCTTGCTCCGCAGGTGTAATATAAATAATGCGTGCAGAGAAAGAGATTGAATCTATGCTATTTATGTATGTATATATTGTGTGCAGATAAACATTCAGGTTTTTGGGTTTCCAATGGGTAGAAATGATCTCCGTTATCAAGCATCATTAATCACTGTGATGGAAATTAGTGAATGTATAATTATGATAAAAGCTTCCTTCATCATATCACAATGCGAGCAAAATTAGAAAAAGAGATAATCAAGACTAAACTACCCATCAATATGAAAAATCAGATGGTACATTGAGATATTATACTATTAATCAGACGATGGACAACGCTGCAATATAAATATGTTGTCTTGACAAGCACGTTTGTTTATGTTCAATGTATGTCAATGAGTTTATCCAAGCGAACAAGTTTCCGGGAATATACGTTTATTGGTTTCCTCTAAGTCAATGCTCATATAGATTGTTACACAAGTGTTCTGCATAAAACAGAACTAATCATATTTTGTTTCAAGAGAAGAAAGATATTACTTGTTCTCTAGTTCGAGGACTCTGTTTTGTTCTTATATAAAATAGTTAAAACATGCTTTACATGTTCTGGAATGTTTCTGAACAATGTCTTAATTGGTTATGTAATAACTGCAATGATCAAGGCTCAAGTGAACCAGTATTAACAAATCTTTATTCCTCTCTCTATACCGAACTAGACTAAACCTGATTAAATCTTTATTTAGTGTTTCCTTGGGTTGTTACTAGAAGGAAGAAAAAACAGAGGATCTGGATAATTGGGACGGTGAGGATTTGATGAAGACGACACGTGAAAAAGGATGATTCAGGATAATGATCTTTAAGTGTGTATTGTGTGTTTTAATTTCTTGGTGATAGGTGAGAGAGAAGCGTTGGGATCATGAGCTGATCTTTTTTTTTGCATTACATGCAACGACACTAATGATAATGGGAAAAAAAGCCCCCTCAATTCAGGCTACGCCCACTAATTAATGGTAATGGGTCGTACTAGGATAAAAGCAAACACGTGAAAAGGACAGAATCATAAAAAGCATTCTTTCTTTGGTCAGAGTTAAAAAGAAAAACAATAGAAACATGTAAACATGACACATATTAGAGATGTCTTAAAGAAAATAGCTACGGATCAATTTGCAAAGACAGCAACTTCGACGTTTTTGTTGGAGTCAACGATGGCTGGTGGATCAAACCGAGTAAAGAGCTTATAAGAGGAAATGAGTGAGAGAAGGACATAGAAGCAAACGACGACGAATGTGATTATAACCGAAGCCGTGGCTCTATGGCAGAAACTGCCAAAGGAACTGCACGCATCGCTCCACGTAATGGCATCGTCTCCTTTGTAGGCTAAGTACAGAACTTCAGTAGACACAGCTCCAGCAGCTAGAACCACGTAGGTCAGAATCTGAGATGACCATTTTATGAAATTAGATTAGTATTAATAGGCGGATCATTTGATCAATAAAACCGAATGTATCAAGATCTGATATGAGACCTGGTCGAGACAGAAGAAGGTCCAAACCCGAGGCATTGTAGAAGAAGAACCAGGCATGGCTGCATTAGCTGCTGACAGGATAGAGTAGCCTGCACATATTCCATTTGCGTGCACCAAGTACCTAGTCGTAATAAGTTCATTTATGTTAAACATTATTAGTCATTACTATTTCATTTATACCTAAACCATTTAATCCTTCTCAATTAAATCCTATCTATGGTAACTTAAACAGTCAAAAAATGTACCTTGACTAATAATACATGTCTTCGTAGCTTGGTTTAATGTATATTTAATAATTAAAGCACGGTTTATTTGGTCTAACGGTCTAAGTAGTTAATAAACCTGTAAATATTGGGGTCTACTTACAAATTATGGAAAAATAATATATATACACATAATTAATTACAGTCAGTCTCTTGGAATTAACTACAAGGAATTTTGTGTTTTCGGTGAGTTTAGGAACACCATCTCACAAATCCTAGTTGTATATAGTGTATAACTATGGATATGTGACTCTAAATATTGAAGATATCAAGATAGTAAAATAATAAAATTATATATCTATGTATGGAGAAGATATACATACCTGAAAGCTGAGAGATTGGAGTAAGAAACTGAGCCGAACTCATTATTCTGAGAGTCTTTAAGCATGATAACAAGCGCCGCAAGACAAAGCCCCACCGGAGCTAACCGGAGCATTGTCTCTGCGGTTCGGATTGCAGTACTAACCTCCTCCCACTTCTCCGTCGCAGCACCACCAGAACCGCCGTGGCTAGTCTTGTGATGATCATCGCTCTTCTCCATTTTCTTCTTCAAATTTTGTTTTGTCTTCCCTTTCTCTATCTCGCTCTCTTGTTGTTATGGTTGCTGAGGGAAAAATGGGGTTATAAACAAGTGGTGATGAAGCAAGTGTTGGATCAATAGGGTTGGTGAATGCATTTAATTTCGGTATTCATGACACTCCTCGCACTCCCTAGAAGAAACATGTGAGCTAGGCTATATGACTGATTGTAATATTAATACGATGCTCTGGAACCAATTATTTGTATCCCGGCCCCGTACGTCATCTCATATTTTGCTTTTATTTTGACATCTTTTGTTTCTCGATTCAGTCTTAAGAACACCGTATGTAAAATAAATAAATAAATAAATAATAGAGCATTATTGTAATTGATAACATAATCTTCTTACTATGTACTCAAGTTAGAAAGCTGGTTACATTTACCCTAGCTAGGTTTGAACTTTGAAGCAATGATTTCTTCGATTATATATTTTCAAAACGTGAACCATGTTTATAGGTTACTAAATTTTGGAGCTATCCAATCTCGTGACCGACACACTACTTGTTTTTCTTTGTATAGAAAAAATGTAGATAGTGTAAGTAATGGCTTGGCTACATTTTTCCTTGGTATAGTAGTAGTGTAAATAAATCAACTAACTAGGAACTATCGTCCACGATGATTTTTGGTGGATAAATCAATTCTCTTGGCTGAAAAATTTCACAAGCAGAAGCCATATATATTCGAACTAATTAAAACTATTTTTTTGTAAACTAATTAAAAGTAATTTAATCTGAAAGTATTTTGAAATATATGATATTACGAGCAAGTAGTTATAAAAAATCAAAGCAGCATGTTGTATTATTGTATTGGAATATCTCGTGACTTATTATTTTTAAACGTTATTTGCGGCCGTGTCTTGTTACATCATGCTTTCTTTCTTTTTTTGAACACAGCATGCTTATTCTTGTGTGTTTAGCAGACATGACCCTCTTATGTTTAAACCCTTTTGGATGTATATTCAGACAAATGTTTATATGATTTATGTTCGAATGGTAAATTAAATCAGTGTTATTCAAACATCTATTTTAACCCACCCCAACCAAAAGAAACTATAAAATATATGGTAAAAAAATACAACTAAGAGCATCTGCATCCAAAGATGTAAAGAGAGGGTCACACAAATCCCAAAAAAAAAATTAATATATTAATCTATTTTCTGTGAACCCGCGTCGCGTGAATTCGCTGGGATTATGTCTGGGCATTTTGCCCGGACCCGAAAACCCGATCCGAAACCGATCCAAAAAAATCCGGTCTGGGTAGAAACCGACCCGATCAAATTATCCTATTGGGTCTTGTGCCTAAGGACCCGCGGGTAGAGTATCCGACCCGAACCGTACCCTATATCCGATAGGGTAATTTTAGACCCGAATCAATTACACTAAACCAAGCCTAAACCAGACCTACATCTATCTAAACCAGCCTACATCTATCTCTTCCCTTCCCCGAAGAACCTGAATCCGAGACAACCCGACCCGAACCCGACCTGAACCCGACCCGAACCCGATTCGAGAATCCGAATGCCCAGACCTTTTGCAGGTTTGCAGTTTTTTTACAGGAATATAGGGTAATTTCTCGGATATATAGGGTAATTTAGACCCGTTTACTGTATACCCGATCCGAAAATAAAGTAACCCGACCCGAAAACCGTTAAAAAGACCCGATTACCCGAAAACCGACCCAAAAATTTAAGAACCGAAAATACTTGGGTATTAACGGGTTCTATATCCTTCACCCGACCCGACCCGAACCCGAGACGACCCGAACCGACCCGGAACCGAAAATTTCAAATTACCCTATCGGGTCCTAAACTCTAAGACCCGAAGAACCCGAACCCGAGACGACCCGACCCGAATCCGACCCAAGGACCCGAATGCCCAGGCTTAACTGGGATGAACCCGTATCAACATTATTTGCAGACTCCACTGACACGTGGCGACCGCGATTGGTTGGTTTATTAATTTTTTTTTTTTAATAATCAAACGGAAAAAATATTATATTCAAAAGTGGCTTTAGGAATCGTGATTTGGCGAGTTCACCAATGGGGTGCTCTAAGCGGTCTCCTTTCATGCATGGAACACATGTGTCGTGTTACACTGTTGTGAATTACTATTATCCGGGTACATGATGTACTACTATGTTATGGTATATTGGGACAAGTATGTATCAGTTTGTGACATTAAATATCGTCGACTTACTCTGAGCCCCCACGTATGTCACAGGAAATTCAGGTTTATTGGTGATGGATAAATCACAAGTTAACCATGAATTACATAGCCTTTGCCAAGCAAACGTTTCTTAATTCTTATCTTCAAATAACTAATAGAGGAATTCGAAAGTATTAGCTTTTCTCGTATTTTACTCTCCCTCTGTTATTTCCTTTTTTTATTAATCTTTATAGATATAATCTCACTTAAAAAGCACCACTGAGCGTGTTCTAAACTGCCTTAAACTGGATTAAACACTTGTTTAATTCTCTACTCCTTGTTTTTTTTGTTTAATTTTTATGCTTTTTTCATAAAAGTGTTTTAAGTCACATATTTTCGTGCGTTTTGATAGAATACTTGTGTCAAAAAGAAATAAGACCAAATTAAATAGATTTTTTGGAAAGATGGCAAACCCCGATTTATATAACCTTAAGTATTCGGCCCAAAACATTAATCACGCCAGTAATACGTTATGAAATATAGAAACCGACCAAACCCATATGTCAAATATAAGACAGTTATTAATAACTTACGGTCTTGAATATGTTGAATGTCAATAATCGATAAGTCAGATCTTCTTCCGTTCTTTCCCCCACCGACCAAGATCCAGAATATTTAAAATCACTGAAGCATTTCTCGTAATGAAACAAAGATGAGACATGCTATTTCCACTAAAACCACCTCGAGAATGTTTGTATTATTATGATAGCGAGAAAAATAGCAAAAAAAAAACAGAAATGACAAGTCTACTTGATCCCTTTTTTCTTCTTTAACTCAGGAACGAGCTCAGTGATCTTCTTTGAATCAGGAAGAGACTTAGCCACACTGTATCTCTTCACACACCTTTTAGCCCAAGCAATAATTTTAGGACACTCTGCTTCGATGCTAAAGTTCCCATACTTCTCAAAAGCGTCGAACCAGCCGTAGAATCCAATCAGAGCTATGTCCACATAACCAAATGTTTCGCCTCCAAAGTAAGTCTTGTCTCCAAGCTCGGACTCAACCGTCTTGAGCATCTCTATGAACTCCTTCTTCCCCTCCTCTTGCTCCTCACCTTTTGTTCCCCACATCAACTTCCCTAGACCGGGCAGCTTACCACATATTGTTAATTTAATTAAACCAAATATTAACGTTTCTTGCATTTTGATCTTTATAAAGTTTTTTTTTCTTTTACCATTTTGTTGATGAAATCTCCCCAAAACCTGGCCTTAGCTCTTTGGTAAGGATCAGAAGGAAGAAGTGGGTTCTCCCCTGGCCAAGTCTCGTCAATGTACTCGACCTGGATGAGAGATTCACAGACCGGTTTGCCATTGTGGATGAGAACCGGGATTTTCTTATGAACCGGGTTCATCTCGAGGAGCAAGGCACTTTTATTGCACAGATCTTGTTCTCTGTAAACGAATTTTTTGTTTTTCTCCTCTAGAGCAATCCTCGTCCTCACTCCGAACAGACTTGGCCAGTAATCCAGAAGAATCACCTCGTCCGCCATTATTGCTGCTCTTTGATTAAGATATATTCTATTATTTGTATGTTTTGTGTCTTTAAATTTATGGTGAAGAGAAGCAATTTATAGAGGATATGCTCAACAAAAAGAGAATGAATCCACAATCATTTTAAAAATATAATAATTGCATGGTCTGTATTGAAAACTTCTAAATAAAACTAGTACGTAAGTGGGCTTTTTCTTTTGCAGCTTTGCTTAAAGCTAATGTAAAGTATGATCGTTATACAGTGATTTGGTATTAAATAATGAGAAATTGATTAAATACCTTGGATACTATTTTTCAAAACATTCAATCAAAAATACCATCATGTTTAAGTTTAGAGTTTAGTAATTATTGTTTAGAGTTTAGTATATGGAAAGTGTAATTCGATTTATAAATAATTTTTAAACATTTATAAATGTTTTAGAAGGATTAGTTTAACCGGATTAGTTTAATTTTTATCACAAGTTTAAATTATTTATGAAATAATCATCGTAAATTAGAAAAAAATAATATCAAATTTGTGATGTTGCAAAAATGGTTATAGTAAAATTAGAATTTCCTTTAAATAGTGTGACACTAATCTTTTGTCTTTTTTAATGCTACTATGGCTGCATGGTTTGTTTAGCCATGCATTTAATAGAATTTATTACTAGGTTTAAGCCAGAAAGGAGCAAGAAAAAACTTTGGACGAGTATAATTTCGTCGACAAGTATTTTTGTTTTTGTCTAACAACATGCAAGTATTATACAAATTTTAACGAGATAATAGCATAGCAGTAATATCAAGACAAAAACTAACACATTAGATGTGATTATCAGTGATATAGAGCATCTCCCGTGATGTTTTATTTTTCACTATAAAATAAAATTTATAGTAAAAAATACTTTCATGATATTTAATTTTACTTTATAATAGAGTAAAAATGAATTTACTTTATAATAGAATAGTTCATTTATTTTTTGTTCATCATTCTACTTTTCACTTTAAAATAGAGTAACAGTATAATATAACTCAAGTTCATTATATAGTTATTCTATTTCGAATGAAAACTAAAAAGAATGAACTATTAGAGATCGTCTTACATAGCTAATATTTTTCTTTCAACACTGCTAATTAATCTGAAAATTTATTTGATATATGTTACTGTACTGGATAACTATTATAATATCCATAATTTTAAGTTGACATGCACTATTATTTAACTCAAATTATATATCAACATTTTGTCTTCTGTAAGTTTGTAACATACAATCCAATAATGTCCACACTAGTACAACCCAATAGTTTATTTATCTTTTCAAATACATAAGGGAATAATTAAGAGCTGGGAAATATGTGAAAGAATATCTAATAAATGTTGTTGTGAATTGTAATTTCTTTACAAAATAAGTATCATTTTATGATATTAATGCAGTTTTTAATTTATTTATTTGTATCCTTAATAAACTTAAAAATAAGAAATATAATAAACTATTAGGAGTCAAATAAAAATTTGATATTTAACTATTTTATTACTTCATGTGTAAAATCTTTAACGACCTTTAATTTAGAGAGAGTATATTTCTAGAAGCTTTTTGGTGAAACGAAGGCGTAAATAGTAGAGTATTTAGAAACCCATGTAATAATTTTAATCAGTTTCACGTGTATTTTTGTTAGTTGAAATCTCACCAACTACTTTCTGGAACCACGTTTAAAAGGTAGTATGTTGGGCGACATATGTAACATACAAATTCTCTATTACAGTTCTGTTAAGTTCAAACTTGTAATCTATTTATATACTAAGAGATTTCCTACGCCACGCACATAAATAATAATTTTAAATATAATTTTTATTTCAAAAAAAAATTTGATTTATACTTCAATATTATTATTTTTATATTTTAACTTCAATAGTTTAAAAAGCATAAACGTATTTTTTGTAATTTTATTTCTTTTGATTTGGTATAACTATTTCAATTTAATTTTATTTAAATTTTAATAAAGATAAAATTACATTTTATAAAATTAGTTTTAATTATATTATATTTAATGATTATTTATATATACATATATTATCATCTAATTTAAAATATATACATACATATATTTACATAAACGTAAATGCTTATAAATTTGAGACTTTTTTTTTAGTTAAAATATGTTAAACTGAGAAATCAATTTGTTAATTAACATAATGAAGATGAACAGATAAATTTAAAATAAATGTTTAAACATTTAACTATCAATTTTTTTTGGATTAGTGTTATTTTAGTTTTGTTTTTATGCATATTTACAATTATAGTTATACACATATGATATATAAGTTGATGTAAAAGTAATCTTATTTAGCTTATTTTTATTAACATGAGATATATATATATATATATTAATTAATAGTGATATATGAGTTATTAATATATTTTAATAGTTTACCAAAAATAAATATTTATATGGAAAAATGATATTAATGATGACATATCAGTTATTTTTCATTACCATATTTAAATCCCTGAAAAAAAAAATTATAAAACATTTTACATGTCACAATTAATATAGAGATATGTCAATTTTTTTTAAAAGCTATGACATCTTTTTAAGTAACATATCATATATTTTAAGTGTCATGTCATCTTTTTTTTTAGCGAAAATGATTGTAGTAACGACACGTGTACAAATCACTTGGCAAATAATATCTATTTTAATAAAGATAATATTATATTTTATAAAATTAGTTTTAATTATATTATATTATATTTAATAATTATTTAGTTTAAATATATATATATATATATATATATATCTTATCACCTAATTTCATATATATACATATATATATATAAATGCTTATAAATTTGACACTTTGTTTGTTTTAGTTAAAATATGTTAAACTTAGAAATCAGTTTGTTAATTAACATAAAGAAGATGAACAGATAAATTTAAATAAATGTTTAATCATTTAACTATCAATTTTTTTTGGATTGGTGTTACTTTAGTTTTGTATTTTTTGATGCATATTTACAAATATATTTATACAAATGATATATATATATATAAGTTGATGTAAAAGTAATCTTATTTAGCTTATTTTTACTAATGTGAGATAATATATATATTATTTTAGCAGTGATATATGAGTTATTAATATATTTTAATAGTTTACCAAAAATAAATGATTATATGAAAAATTGACATTAATGATGATATATATTCAAAATATAAGATTAAAATAAATTAAACAAATTTTTCTTTTAAATTATATTCAAAATAGATATGTATATATTCTTAAAATTATTTGAATTAGATTCTTTTTTATCTATTTCTTTTGGATAAAATATATTAAATAAACTTTTATAAAATAAATGAAAATTTTTTGATACAAAAGTTGTAGATTTATCAAAAATAAAACTAAATTGTATTTCTAAAATTTGTAGATCACTACAATAAAACAGATGGATAAAGACGTCCGTAAATGTCGCTAATTCGTGGTTAATCATGTTTAACGTCGTATTTACGACTACCACGATAAACGTTGTTAATCGCGTGTCGCTACTAATAAATGTCGTTTTGATGTAGCTAAATAGCGACGTTTTCTCAAATGTCTACAAATCGATGGATATATAAAAAACTAATGATATTACGACTAAAAATTATATTTAAAAAAATCATAGAAAATTTTGAAATTATTTTTTGGTTGTAAAATTGTATAATTATAAAAATATAAATAAATAATATTTAAAATTTATAAAATATTATTATATTTATGTTATATTTGAGTATATTTACTTTAATGATATGTTTAATATACTACCATATTCTAACAAAATTACCAAAAATATAAATTATCATTAAATGTAATCATCTATGTCATATTTAGCTATACGTCATACTCCCTTCGTTCACGAAAGTAAGATTTTCTAGATTTTATTTTTGTTCTACAAAGATAGATTTTTTATATTTTAAGGTACTTTTGTATATTTTTGAGAAACATTAATTATAAATATTTGAATTGATTAAATTTTATTGGTCGATAGTTATTGAAAAGTGTATAAAAAATAAATAGTAAATTCTAGATATTTATTATATTCTTAATAAACGTGAAAACTCTAAAAAATCTTATTTGCAGGAAGAGAGGGAGTATCATTTTTCTAGTATGCTATGTCATATTTATATAGTGAAAATGATTATAGAAATGACATGCGTCAAAATTACTTTGCAAATAATATATAGGGACCAGGGGATGAGATTCAATGAACATCAAATTCAAGTGTATCACCCACTCTTATAAAATACCGAAGTTCCAAGTTCAAATTTTTTATTAGTGGTTATATTGTTCGTTCCCGTTTTACCGAATTGAACTTTGATTTTATCATCAAATGATTTTACAATTCATGTTTCCAAAGAGCCATTGACTCGTAACGCAATACAGCAACCTCAGATTTATTTCGCATTATAAGTGCATTAACAATGAGAAAAACCATATGAATCTACTTTTAATTGAATTATATTATGTAGTTGATATATATAAATACACTTTGTCTACTTTTATTTATTTTTATTTATGCCAAAAATATATTTTTATTTAATTCAATAGTGAGAGATTCCATGAAAGACTATCTGATATAAAACATGCAGAAACGAATAGAACATAACATAGACCAGAACTATTTGATTCAAGGGCCAGTTTGAATAGCCGATTTTATATTGGATCTAAAGTTTCCAGCCCGAAGCATTGTCAGTCACAACTGATATGGTTTTGCATTGATCTGAAACATGTTTGGATACCCTGAAACCTAACTGCTACTAGTAACTAGACATTTCAATGAATCAGAATCTTTTTTTTTTTTGAGAAAATATGAATCAGAATCTTCTTCAGTATTTTCCACCAATATCTCGAAAATTATGTTTATATTATTATGATGACTCCAGACATAGCCGAAACAAAACAGAAACAAAAAAAATGACAGATCTACTCGATACCAATTTTTTTCTTTAGCTCAGGAACGAACTTAGTGATCTTGTCTGAGTCAGGAAGAGACTTAGCCACACTCTCTCTTTTCATACACCTTTTAGCCCAAGCAATCAACTTTGGACACTCTGCTTCGATGCTAAAATTCCCACACTTCTCCAAAACGTCGAACCAGCAATAGAATCCAATCAGGGCTATGTCCACATAACCGAATGTTTCACCTCCAAAGTATGTCTTGTCTCCAAGCTCAGACTCTAGCATCTTGAGCATCTCGATGAACTCCTTCGTTCCCGCCTCTTGCTCCTCTCCTTTCGCTCCCCATATCAACCTCGTTGGACCGTACACCTAAACCACAGTTGTTAATCACATTAAACCAAACTCTAATAAAAGCTGTATATGTAAAGAGGTTTTCTATTACCTTTTTGTCGATGAAATCTCCCCAAAACTTGGCCTGAGCTCTTTGGTAAGGATCAGAAGGAAGGAATGGGTTGTCCCCTGGCCAAGTCTCATCGATATACTCGACCTGGATGAGAGATTCACAGACCGGTTTACCATTGTGGATGAGAACCGGAATTTTCTTATGAACCGGGTTCATCTCGAGGAGAATCGGGCTCTTATTGAATAAATCTTGTTCTCTATAATCGAACTTGATGTTCTTCTCCTCAAGAGCAACCCTCGTTCTCATTCCGAACATACTCGGCCAGTAATCAAGAAGAATCACCTCATCACCCATTGTTGCTAAACCTGCACTGAAATGTTTATTTATTGTCTGGTGTATATGTCTATGTCTATGGTATGGTGTATAGAAGAACCAGTGTTTGGTTATTTATATAGAGGAGATAGTCAACAAAAGAGATTGAGCTGGTTTTTGCTTGCCGTTACATTCAGAAATGCATTAACTTTCGCAATAAACCAATTTCCAAATATAATGAAATTCGTCCTCTAGCATTTTAATACAAAGAAGTTGAATTGACTGAACATTTTCTTCTCATTAACTTTAACATTAAATTGAGAGATTGAGAAACATTAATGTCAGAATCTTTGACTTTTATATTAAAGCTAGTGAAAAGGAAATGTTCAGTCAAGTCAAATGTTTTTTCCCTTCTTGCATGCTAATGATAATCTTGACGAATTACCTATTTTTGGTCAACAATTGATGAAATTAATGCAATATCTGGCTCTAATGTGTGTCTGAATACGAGTGTAGTTATTATTTATTAAAGGCTTTCTTTCGCTTATTGTATTACGTTTAACTTTAAAGTTTAAACCAAATCCCTTATACTCATTATGTTTTATAATAAGTTTTATAATAAGTATCGTTCTAACAATTTTTTTTTGTTCTATAAAAAGTGTCACTTTACAGTTTCAATGCAAATTATATTTATTTTCAGCTGAAAATTAATTGTAAACTGCATTGATTTTATAATAATTATATTTATTTAAAATACTATTGGTCAAAGAGGTATAATTAATAACAATTTACATATATTTCAGCCACTTTTCTAACCTGTGTGAAAAATATAAAAGTGACACTTATTTAAAAACTTAGGAAATATATTATCTGAATATCAATAAAAAAAGTTATAACCTCAATTTTGTATTAATTACATTATGAACTTGCTGACGTGTCATCATCTAATTTCATTTAATAGCTACTTCACAATAACTTTGGAAAGACCTTAGACTAAAAAATTATTCGCTGGAAAATTAACTTGCATTGAAAGAGTCCGCCTCTAATCATTGTTTTTTTTTTGCTTAAACCTCTAATCATTGTTTTAAAGCAAAAACTTTATTCTAGACCCATTATGAAAATTTTATCATGAAACGAAAATAATATTTTGGGGAGACCATTGTTGTTCTTTGTAACTATATATATCGTCAATATAGATCATTAGTTGACACCTACAACATGTACACCACTACTATATGATAATTAAATTCGTCGAATGATTATATATTTACTAACGTTAGTTCACCATGTCCAAGATGAAATGTAATATTCGTAATATAATTATTCGATGTTGCTAATCTAATTTTGTTGTTATATTCGTCTATGTATAATCAAATTTGTGCTAGGATACAAACATTATATAAAGTCCTCGCAAGGCTAAATTTCAGTTCTGTTTCCCTTCAAGATTGAAAAATAAGTGTAATTTAAAACCCAATTTATGTAATGCCCCCACTCATAATTTTTTTTTGCCCTCATACCTTTATCTATGTCCCCTACATTATTTCCTGCTTCCGCCACTGATGTTGGTGTTGGTCGAGAGATTCATACTATAATGGCGTTTACTAAGGTGATGTCCATTCGTTTTCATATGAACTTCGATTCACATAAAATATATGAAATTTCACATGTATTTTAACTGAGAATTGTTAGGCCAAATTAATAATTACTCTATCAACTAATCATTGTTGTTCTCTGTAACAATATATTAGGTCTGGGCAATCGGGGGTCCATTCGGGTTTCGGTTCTCAATCATCTGGGTTTCGGATTTTCGGGTGTACAGAAATCAACCCGATTCGGATATAATAAAAATTTGGTTCGGTTTCGGTTCGGGTATCGTCGGGTTCGGTTCGGATTTTCTAACTTTAACTAAAACCAAAATACATACGGGTTTCGGTTCTTAGACGGTTGTTCGGTTCCTTAACACTAGTTTGTAATCGGTTTACCACAAATTATAATCGTTAAGTACTAAAGATCTATTAGTTTTTTTTGTTGTTGTTTCAAAATTATTATGTAAGAGATATGTTATTTATTTGTTCATAGTCTTACAAGCTTTGTTTCTTCTGAATTGAGTTTACATCAACAAAAACCACAAAAGGAAGCTAGGATTAGACATAAGGTTGTGTCTCGATCGGGTTTCAGATGTAATCAATCGGTTCTCGGGTTTTAAACCGAACCGAACCGACACCCATTACACCACAAAACATGAACCATTTGGTTTATTATGAAGATCCGAAACCGAGTCAAACCGGTTTAATCGGACCGGGTTCGGTTCGGTTGATCGGTTCTCGGATATATTGCCCAGACCTACAATATATCATCAATATAGATCATCAAGTGTTTCTGAATTTTATAGGTTGCTCATTATAAGACGAGAGAAAAATTTTAAACCCATTATTTATCTTATAAAGTTTGGACCGGCTCTATCACTAAACAAAATATTTATTCAAGAAACTCGAAAATCAAATCAATTTGGTAAGGACAAAATTATTTTGCATGCTCAAATATAACTTTTTTAGTACAATATCATTTATATAAACTCAATCTGCGCAAGACGTAGGTTGAATCCTAGTTTTAATTACTTTATGAAATATTTTTCTAATTAATATTGAATTTTTTTAATAAATTTGAAAACAAAATGGTAACATATAGATTAGTGATGACTGATGAGTAGATAACACATAGATTAGTGATTTGATTTGATGATTTGATTTGACATGTACATCCTTTTATTATAGGCTTTTCAACTAATAGAAAGTTTATTTCCAAATGCATTGAAGATACAAAAAAAGCAACAAAGACTTACACTTAAAACAACCTCACAGAAGCGTATTTGATTATTATGCAGAAATAAACCTCTGAAAGAGAGAGAGAATATAAGAGCAACATACTGGAACATCAGAACACCAGAAAATGATCTACTCGAGGCCAAGACTCTTCCTACGCTCGGAAATGAACGCAGTGACCTTGTCGGACTCAGGCAGGGCTTTAGCGACGCTCTCTCTTTGCAAACACCTTTTGGCCCACGCAATCAATTTCGAACACTCTGACTCGATACTGACATTCCCATATTTCTCGTACACTTCAAACCAGCTGTAGAACCCGATGAGAGCTATATCCACTAACCCAAACGTTTCGCCTCCGAAGTAATGCTTGTCTCCAAGCTCGGACTCTAGCGTTTTGAGTATCTCGATTAACTCCTTGGATGCTTCTTGCTCCTCACTTTTCGTTGCCCAAACTCTCCTCGCCGTAACACTCATCTGATCCATATTTGTTAAGTTTCAAACATCAAACAAACACCAATTCAAGATACATGGCCTTTTTTAATCATGTAACAAGTGGAGATATTGAATTTTTTAATAAATTTGAAAACAAAATGGTAACATATAGATTAGTGATTTGATTTGATGATTTGATTTGACATGTACATCCTTTTATTATAGGCTTTTCAACTAATAGAAAGTTTATTTCCAAATGCATTGAAGATACAAAAAAGCAACAAAGACTTACACTTAAAACAACCTCACAGAAGCGTATTTGATTATTATGCAGAAATAAACCTCTGAAAGAGAGAGATATAAGAGCAACATACTGGAACATCAGAACACCAGAAAATGATCTACTCGAGGCCAAGACTCTTCCTACGCTCGGAAATGAACGCAGTGACCTTGTCGGACTCAGGCAGGGCTTTAGCGACGCTCTCTCTTTGCAAACACCTTTTGGCCCACGCAATCAATTTCGAACACTCTGACTCGATACTGACATTCCCATATTTCTCGTACACTTCAAACCAGCTGTAGAACCCGATGAGAGCTATATCCACTAACCCAAACGTTTCGCCTCCGAAGTAATGCTTGTCTCCAAGCTCGGACTCTAGCGTTTTGAGTATCTCGATTAACTCCTTGGATGCTTCTTGCTCCTCACTTTTCGTTGCCCAAACTCTCCTCGCCGTAACACTCATCTGATCCATATTTGTTAAGTTTCAAACATCAAACAAACACCAATTCAAGATACATGGCCTTTTTTTAATCATGTAACAAGTGGAGATATTGAATTTTTTTTTTTAAGAAACATTTATAATAGTTCGAGACTGTATTGCCAATATACTTAAACCGGATTTAAGCCGAATAATATATTTTTTAGGAATTAAAAAAAAAAAAACCTTTTTGTCGATGAAGTCGGCCCAGAACTTGGCCTGAGCTCTCTCGTAAGGATCGGAGGGAAGGAATGGGTTTTCACCAAGCCAAGTCTCGTCGATGTACTCGATCTGGATGAGAGATTCACAGACCGGTTTACCATTGTGAACGAGAACCGGTATTTTCTTATGAACCGGGTTCATCTCGAGGAGCAAGGAACTCTTATTCCAAAGATCTTGTTCTTTATAATCGTACTTGACTTTCTTCTCCTCCAGAGCAATCCTCGTCCTCATCCCAAACATACTCGCCCAGAAGTCAAGAAGTATCACTTCGTCAGCCATTATTGCTCTTTGATTAAACTCACTAAAATATTTGTGTAGTGAAGAATGAATAGAAGAGAACTACAAATCAGTCATTTATAAGGAACTTCTTTTATGCTGAATTTGAATCACATTTTGCTTGCCATTAAAAAAAAAACAGAAATTTGTATAATGGAGAACAATTTTGATTCAGCTACTCTACTTCTTTATCGTTTGTTAGCATACTAAAATAAAAGTTAAAAGACTATTTTTATAATAGATTTGCTTTTGGCGTAGTGGATTGATTATTATACTATCATATAGTTGGTTGGCTTACATGCGACTAGGTGGTCTTTCTTTATATAGTACGCCACTGCATGCGTCATCCTTCTTATGATGGTGGGAAAATCAAACTCTGGTTTATGCTTGGTACGGTTTAAGTATCGGTTTAACATTCAGAGCGTGACTTGTACGCAAGAGTGACGCGCGTCAAAGACAAAAGACCAGTTTAGTTCTGAGTTTGAGAGAGTTAATAAGATCACTTGAAGTTAACTCCGTTGACTCTGGCTAAAAAAATTGTACGGCGACGACGACGATGATGATGAAAGGGATCTCACTTTCTCAGTCTAATAATTTCACGATGATGATAGTGAAGCCTCCGATCACCACTGTGAATCCAATCTCATCTCGATCTCACCGTCCTCCTCCCAGAAGATCTCTCCGTGTTCTCTCCCTCTCCCTCTCCGTCGACCAATCTTCAAATCGGAATGCTAAATCTCCAGTTGACCCCCACGCGCCTCCCCTGGTGGTGGTGGGATCCGCGAACGCCGACATCTACGTGGAGATCGATAGACTACCGAAAGAAGGTGAAACCGTATCGGCCAAGACAGGTCAAACGCTCGCCGGCGGAAAAGGCGCGAACCAGGCGGCGTGTGGTGCCAAGCTGCTTTACCCGACTTACTTCGTGGGACGCTTGGGAGACGACGCGCACGGGAAGCTTATCGCATCTGCGCTGGGAGATGAGTGTGGAGTACGATTGGATCACGCGAGGTCGGTGGCGGACGAGCCGACGGGACACGCGGTTGTGATGCTTCAATCGGACGGTCAGAACTCGATCATCATCGTCGGCGGTGCTAATATGAGAGGCTGGCCGGAGAAGATGAGCGACGATGAACTCGAGATCGTGAGGAATGCTGGTGTTGTGTTGTTGCAAAGAGAGATTCCAGATTCTATTAATATTCAAGTTGCTCAGGTAATGTATGTCTTGTCTTAAAAAAAAAAAACATAGTTTGAGATAATAATGTGTGTCTTAATAGTTTGATCAGTTTTTTTTTTTTTAATACAGGCTGTGAAGAAAGCATGTGTTCCTGTCATACTTGACGTGGGAGGAATGGATACGCCAATCCCTAATGAGCTTTTAGATTCTATTGACATCTTGAGCCCCAATGAAACTGAGCTCAGTCGCTTGACTGGAATGCCTACTGAAACTTTTGAACAGATTAGGGAGGCTGTTTCAAAGTGCCATCAGTTGGTAAGTCCCTTTCTTTTAGCAGATTTTCTATTCAGTTTAGTGGGGCTGATAAGGTTTTGTTTCTCAGGGAGTAAAGCAAGTCCTAGTGAAACTGGGGTCTAAAGGCTCTGCGCTATTCATACAAGGGGAAAAACCGATCCAACAGTCAGTTATACCGGCTTCACAAGTGCTTGATACTACAGGAGCTGGTGATACTTTCACAGCAGCGTTTGCAGTGGCGATGGTGGAAGGAAAGTCCCACGAGGAGTGCTTGAGATTTGCTGGTAAATTAGTTACGAACACTAAGATATCTATTTTCCTAACACAACTTATTTTAGTTTTGTTTTGTCTCATTTTCTTTCATTTCCGGTTCCTACAGCTGCAGCTGCCTCTCTCTGTGTCCAAGTAAAGGGTGCAATACCCAGCATGCCCGATCGAGCATCTGTCTTGAAGCTTCTTGAATCTAGTATCTAAAACTGATCACAAGGGAAGAGTCTCTTATCAGTGGTTGCATTAGCTACACCCAAATCAATGATTGTGAATAATGTAGTCTCTGTCTCTTTGAACATCAACTCGTGTCAACTTGTTTTGTGGTCGGACTTTTAATTTCATCATATCAAAGAGTCAAAAGTTATCCAGAACAATGTTGTTAATGAGAGATATCAGTACATCATAAATCAAACAAAACAATCATATTAAACCAATCCAATATCTTTTGGAAACAACTTTTAGGATCTAATCACATTTACATCAATAATGAATTATTTGATAAAACAAAAAAAAAAACATGATCATCACTTCAGGCAACTCGGAGGAAACATCTTGCCATGAGCAGAACCTTCAACGTTCTCACACAACGAGGTGGCTGGACCATCAGGTCCTTTGTGTATTAAGTTGATGTCAATTAACTGAATATCACGGCAAGGAAAGCTTTTACTACATTGCAGATTCACAGCTACTTTGTTCGTGGACGTCCCCCAAATCACGATCATGATTTACGTCACGTTTCTAATCTGAACATGAGAATCTCCCTGCAGACAACAAAATCACGATCTACTCGCATACTAATGCGAGTAAATTAAGAAAGAGCAGCTCGTTTCTTGCGTAAGAAGCTTACTAATTTTGGGCACGGCGGGTAAGGACAATATTTCTGTTCAATGTTGATAGGGTTTCCTACATCAACCATCTTGATATTCTCGTACAAGAATCTCGAAACCGTGATCTCCGTAACCGAAGATTCCCATGTCTTGAACCTTATACCGTCCCCTGTCCCGGTGAAAACCGTGTCCCATGTCCTGGACTTGTGCAGGACATGGGACACGAAAACATTGTATATCGAAGCTAGTGTTTCCGGAGAGTATTGCAATGCAGTCGTCTCCGTGCCGATGTAACTGTTGAAATCTTGACGTTGCTGGACAAACCAATCTTGATTCCGTCGGTGTTGGGGCTGTTTCCAGGAGCAGTTATATTGACGTGGGTGATGTTGAAGTCATCGACGGAGAAGATGTTCAAGTGTTCAGCTTTGCTGTTGAGTGATTTTAGTCTTCTTATCCTTGAGTGTCTCACGAAATTTAATCCCATGTTCTGCATAAGGGCATGAAAACATTGTAGCAAGACTCCAGAATAGAGTCGAAAATGTTTGCAAAATTGTTTTATCAAAATTTAAATAGTAAACGAGATTGTTTACTATTTAGCAATGTTCCAAAAATCACTAAGCGGTAATTAAACGTTTTATAGGAGACTAGTATATAGATAACGCCTAGAGGACACCTAAGCACTGCATAGAAAAGTTGAAATGGTCGATTTGCCATGTAAACCGAGTTTTAGTTTTTAAAAAGTACAACTCAAAATTCATAACTACAACTAAAATTGTACCGCAGGTAGTCTACTATTCTTTTCGCAGGTATAGGAGGACCAAGAGTGGCTTCCTTGACCGTCGATGGTTCCACTACCGGAGATGACGAGATTATCGACGTACCCGGAAATTTATCCAAACGTCTTGTTTAATTTGCTTGGCATCTGTAGGAGCCAGCAAGGTTCCACTGTTGAATGAACACTATTTTACCTTTGCATGGTCCCTTGAATATCACATCACTCATATAGAACGTTCCTCTCGGTATGTAAACGCTGCTTCTTCCACGTTGTGCGCATGCATCTTTCCACGCTTTTATGAAAGCCTATAATACCATAGTGGCAAAAAAAATGTTAAATAGATTTTTCACATTAGCCAAAGGAAAGAAAGTGTTTATATACAGATCTTTGGAGTTGGGGTTCTTTTAAGCTAAATATATTAATTAAAAACAATAAACGGGTTAGAAAAGTGTCATATGTACATTAGCATTATCAGTTTTGCCGTCTCCTTTGGCACCAAAACTTCGGACGTCAAAGACCGCTTCTGGACGTCTTGCAACCACAACGAACAAGAGAAACAAACAAACTTTAAACACAATGCAAGCCATGCTATTTCAAATAACAAAGAATATCTTATATGTTATTTCGTGTTGATGAAGTATTAAAAAAAAAAAAATGGAACCAATCACGGGCCGCCACGTGTCGTAGAATCCGCAAAATAGTGTAAGAAACGGACCGAAACCGTTCTTTATCTCGCGACTTATGAAACCCGTTTTTATCAAAAGCGCAGGGTCCACTCCTTAAGAAACGCGTTAGTATACCGCGTTAAAGATATTCTAAGGTAGTTTTTCAAGATAAGGCATTTGAAATTCCAAGTTTAACATTATACTAAGGAAGATGTTGGATGCTCATTACAATCTAATCGATAGTATGTGATCAACTAAAACAGGACTAGAACACGTAGACAACTTAGTTGAGTTGGAAAAAATCATAACCATTGACGTGAAGATTGTGTAGCTCAGTTTAAAGTGAATCATATGGGATTATTTTTCAGTCAATTCAACCACAACAGAATGTTGGGCAGTAAATGTTGAGAGATGAATGGCCAAGATGAATTGTAGTTGCGTCACGGCCTTGAGACCCTATGTCTGAGCTTTTTCAATAAAAATGAGACTTAACTTGAACCAAAAAGGGACTATATATGTAGTCTTTTTTTTTATTCATCTAGCAAAATAAATACGTCAGGACATACCCAAGTTTCTCTCCCAGGCACTATACCCAAGAGAAGTCTTTAACTGCTGGTCCATAGACCCCACTCTCCCGATTCCTGTCTATTAACCGTCGGATTTTGCTCAGAGATTTTGAATTTCTTTCCTTTTCGAGCTTATCTTTCGGTCCGTCCCCCGTCTTGCAGAATTATCCACCGGGTTCTTCCCCCGACTATGGTCGGAGGGACCGCCGTCCACCTCTCCACCTTCCCGGCGTTAAGCTTAGCATGAAGAGTGAAGGTCTGTCTGGTTTTCACGATCATCTGCAACCAGAAGTTAGCCTCCCCTGAGGCTGGTTACCCACTAAAGTATTACAAGCTCAGATTGGATAGACTTTACTGGGGATTCCTGGTCTGGTTTATCTAGATTTCCTGGAGCTCCGATACCCTGCTCTCACATATCATCGATCCTACTGTTACTAAAACAGACTACTCACATCGAATCGTAACCAGTTTAAGCCAGTTTGACTTAAAGGGATTCCTTTAAGCAATACGCTTTTGATTTGAGTACGCTTACATCAGTTGTCTTCAGACTCATCTCAGCTATTTCTTTGGTCGAGAAAGATATCATCCGCAAGTAATGTCTCATCGCAGAATCTCATCAGCAGAAAAACGAAAGGGAATGGCTCTTGGTTCTCAACAGCCTCCCCGAACTGCTCGCGTTAAAGTTCCAATACCAGAGAACACAGAGCTTCTGCGCAAACATTCCTTAACGCTCATCGGCCGAGTCACAAACAAATCAGCTCAAAAAGGTCTGGTCACTCATCAACTTCTTTACGGAGCACTGGAAAACTGAGTTCAAACCTGTAGGTTCAGATTTGGGGAATGGTCTGTTTCAATTCCAATTCGAACTGGAATCAGATATAGTGGCTGTTTTGGAGAAAAGACCATATCTTTATGCAAGATGGATGGTAATTTTGCAAAGATGGGAACCAACTGTCTCCCCATCTTTTCCTTCCTTAATCCCTTTTTGGATTAAAATGCAAGGCCTCCCTGTCCATCTCTGGACCGAAGCAACAATCAAATGCATTGGAGAAGATATAGGGCTATATGAAAAAACGGAGATCACTGATCTTGCAATCAGAATGCGTGTACATGTTGATGGCCTGCTCCCATTGATAAAAAGCTCTGTAGTGGAATTTCCTAATGGAGATGAAGTCACTACCAACCTGGTGTACGAACGCCTCGACTAACATTTTACCAAATGTTCACGGTTAGACCATGAACTAAAGGAGTGCCTGGTCGCTAGAGCAGAAGCAAAAGCCCTGAAAGCAACCCTTGAAGGAGCACCTGGAAGATCAATTTCTAACTCAGCTCAAGACCTTAATGCTGCTGCTATGAGAAATCCATCTCCCTCTGTGGAAGGTTCTCAACGTCTCGTAGATTATGATCAAAGGAACCAACCTCACTTCCAGTTTTCAGCGGCCAAATCGGATTTTGATCATGGAAAAAGGGCGATTAGGGAGCCAAGAGATAATCCACCTCATAGATCCTACAAAATCCAGTCAAAGAGCTGGCAGGAAAGGGCTGATGATCGTCGCTCATACCAGCATAGAGAGTATTCTAGAGACCAATATGAGAGACCTTATCGGTCTAGAAGAAAAGATCCTAACCCAAGATATTCTAAAAGACCTCCGCAAAATACTTATTATAGAGAGGTCCAAAAAAAAACAGCAGAGGCAAAGGATACCAGTTCTAGTGCCTCTAAGACACCTTATGAGACTCCTGTTCGGGGGATTCCCCAACAGGATAGTCTACCTCCTATCCCACAAGATGCTTTAAATGAAGCAAGGGGGGAGGTCAGAAATGCCATGCTGCAATATACTAAATGTGCTGATCCTGCGGAGAGTGAAGTCAGGAAGAAAAGGCTTAGAGAGGCTGAAGAAAAAGGCCAATTGCAAAAATCTGCAATCTCTATTGCACGAAAGTCTACCGGAGTGAATATTGAAAGACGAACGGAAGATTCAATGGCTCTCTCTACAGAACGAAACCCGGTGATGCAAAGGCTAGGAACTGCTGAGATACTTCCAGCTAGCAGTAAAGATAAAGGACTGACGTCTCACTCTCAGGACAGAACCCCTGTTTCTCAGGAAAGGATACCCGTATCCCTTCGCCTTGGTCCATCACCCCCTTCTGCACAGGAGCTCTATGAGTATAGAGAGGGTGAGAAACCCCCTCTTACTGGAGAAAGAATACATGCAGTGCAAAGATTAGGACCAATCCTCGACTCCCCGAACTATGTGCCCACAATTTCAGTAACTAAAGTTTCTAAGAGGAAACCGGGGCGTCCACCTGGAAAAAGTAAAGAACATGACAAATCAGGTGCAGAAGCGGTTCAAACTACTAGAAAGAGAAGGGTTTCTCAAGTTAAACCGTCCCCCGTGCGACGCAAAGTTCCATCTCCGAGGACCACAAAGCAGTCAAAGACCACAGGGGGAACCTCAAGGGCGAGACAACAGACGAATTCTGCTTCAAACTCTGATGATCGACCCATATGTAACATGATCCCACCAACGGCGAAGAAGAGGATGGATTTTCGGATCCCATCCACTCTCGTTCCTTAAAGATTATGAGCTAGAACTGTCAGGGATTAGGGAATACCCAGACAGTTCGTCGTCTAAAGGAGATGCGAAGGTCCATCTCTCCAGACATTCTCTTCCTTATGGAAACTAAAAATCCCGATCAGTTCGTCATAGATAAAACTCAGAAGCTTGGCTTTGACCATCATCTCCTAGTCCCACCCACGGGTCATGGAGCAGGAGGCTTAGCAATCTTCTGGAAGCAAGAGATTAAGATCCATATTCTCACCTCTAACGCAAACTTCATAGACACTTGTATTGAGTTTCAAGGCAAATCTTTCTTTGCAGCCTTTGTCTATGGTGAACATGATATTGTGAAAAGGAGATTATTTTGGAATCAAATGGTATTGTAATGAATGGAAGAGATGCACCTTGGTATATCACTGGTGATTTCAACGATATCCTTAGTAATTCTGAGAAAGACGGAGGCCCCGAAAGGTCAGAGGGATCTTTTTCGGACCTTCGATCTTTCTACTCAGAAGGTGACCTTTATGATTAACCTTATTCGGGAGATCTTCTTTCCTGGAGAGGACAAAGAGGTACACACCTTGTCCGGTGCCGATTAGATCGAGCAGCTGCTAATGGATCGTGGGCAGAGTTATTTCTATCAGCTCGGAGCCAGTACCTAGCTTTTGAAGCCTCAGATCACCGACCCCTGGTCACAGTGCTGGAAACGGGAATTAAAAAGAGGAAAGGAATGTTCAGATATGACAGAAGGCTAAAAGATAGTAAAGAGGTTAAGATGCTGGTCCAAACTGTCTGGAAAAATGCAGGGTCTCGCCCGATCAAAGAAAAGATCTCCTAAACCAGAACTGCGATTGTAGAATGGAGCAAAGCACAGAACCGCAATAGTTGGCTCGTAATTGATCAGAAGAAGCAGGCACTCGAGGTGGCTCTCATCAGTCCTATAAATGATGTGGAGCTTATTCATAAACTCAACTCGAAACTTAATGAGGCTTATCAAGTGGAAGAAGAATACTGGCGACAGCGTAGTCGCCTACTCTGGCTGAGTCTTGGTGATCGTAACACGGGGTTTTTCCATGCTGTTTCCAGGAATAGAAAAAGAGCAAATGCTTTCTCGGTCCTAACTGATTTACAAGGAAACGTGGTGTACAAGGAAGATGATATTGCCCGAGCAATAGTGCAGTATTATGACCTGCTCTTTACCTCAGTGGAGGGGGGAAACAAAGCTGATACAGTTAACAAGGTGTTACAGAGATTGGTCACTGATGAGGACAATGAAAAGCTAATTCTTCCCCCTTCGGCCCAGGAGATACGAGATGCTGTCTTCTCCATTCACGCGGATAAAGCCTCTGGCCCGGATGGTTTCTCTGCGAGTTTTTTTCCATTCTAACTGGGAGACAGTAGGCTCTGATCTTACTAACGAGGTTCAATTTTTTTTTGAAACGGGAGTCTTCCCACCTCGATCAAACGAGACCAATGTCCGGCTTATTCCAAAGATCCAGAACCCACAGGTTGTTGCTGATTATAGGCCCATTGCTCTTTGCAATGTTTTCTACAAGACTATATCCAAAATCCTTTCCCGACGGATGCAGCCTCTTCTATCTTCCATCATATCTGAAACACAATCGGCGTTTGTCCCAAATCGAGCTATTTTGGATAATGTGCTTATTACTCACGAGGTTTTACACTTCTTTAAAACCTCGAGAGCAGAAAAGAGATGCTCGATGGCGGTTAAGACGGATATGAGTAAAGCCTATGATCGGCTAGAATGGGAGTTTATTGAGCTAGTTTTGAAGCGGCTGGGCTTTCATGATTTCTGGATCAAAATGATAATGCAGTGTATATCCACTGTTACATATTCCTTCCTCATCAACGGTTCGCCTAGAGGGAGGGTACAACCGAGTCGAGGCATCCGTCAAGGAGACCCTCTTTCACCATACATCTTCATTTTGTGTAGTGAAGTTCTTTCGGATTTATGTAACAGTGCAAGCGAGGAGGGCTCTCTAAAAGGAATTTGTGTGGCAAGGACTTCCCCCGAGTCAACCATCTCCTCTTCGCAGATGATACAATGTTCTTCATTCGGGCTAATAAAGAAAGTACCCAGTGCTTAAGTAATATCCTTAAGAAATATGGTGAAGCCTCGGGTCAGGCTATTAACACCTTGAAGTCCTCTATCTCCTTCTCTAGAAAAAACGCCACAAGAGCAGCGGAAAAAGATAAAAGATGAGCTGAACATTCAGAAAGAAGGAGGAGTTGGGAAGTATCTAGGCCTCCCGGAACATTTTGGTAGAAAAAAGAAGGATCTCTTCACTTCCATTATTGATAGGATCAAGCAAAAAGCTCAAAGTTGGTCTAGCCGATTTTTGTCAAAGGCTGGAAAACTCACTATGGTTAAGAGTGTCCTATCTCCCATCCCCTCTTTTGCAATGACTTGCTTCAAACTCCCCCTCTCACTTTGCAAAAGAATACAAGCTGTTGTTACTAGATTTTGGTGGGATGACAAGGATGGAGAGCAAAAGATGGCGTGGGTCTCTTGGGAGAAGATGTCACAGCCTAAGAAGATTGGGGGACTTGGAGTGAGAGATTTTCAGGCTTTTAATGATGCTTTTCTGGGTAAACTGAGCTGGAGGATCCTTCAGATTCCTGATGTGTTACTCTCCCGAGTTTTATTAGGAAAATATAGTGCTACAGAAAGCTTCATGAACGTTACGGAAAAATCGTCAATATCTCATGGCTGGCGAGGTGTGCTTGTGGGCAGAGATTTATTAAAAGAGAACCTGGGCTGGGTAGTAGGAAATGGCACCACTATCAACATCTGGAGTGACCCGTGGCTTAGTTCTTCATCACAATTAGCTCCTTTTGGTCCAGCAACCGAAGAAACTAGTTTGTTCACTGTCTCTGACCTGTTCTGTGAGAACGAGAATAGCTGGAATTGTGAAGCACTCGCTCATGTACTTCCCCAATGGGAAAAAGACTATCCTTAGCATCAAACCTAGTTTATCGGGGGCTCCTGATAGATTAATTTGGCTTGGTACAGCGGATGGAGACTATACTACAAAGTCTGGCTATCATCGGGCTCTCAAAAAAAGAACAGA
Organism: Brassica carinata; assembly: GCA_016771965.1. Lineage (NCBI taxonomy): Eukaryota > Viridiplantae > Streptophyta > Magnoliopsida > Brassicales > Brassicaceae > Brassica > Brassica carinata. The sequence continues at coordinate 47,205,441 of CM028701.1, read as the reverse complement.
AGCTGCAGAAGTTCCTACCATCCTGAATCAAATTCAGTGGTTTAAAGGAGTCTGGAACCTGGTTACTGCCCCAAAAATAAAACTGTTCTTATGGAGACTTTTTCAACAAGCTTTACCTGTAGGAGAGGTGCTGGCCTTGAGACGTATTAGTGCGGACAACCTGTGTAAGAGATGTGGCACACCAGAATCTATAGATCATCTTTTCCTCCATTGTAGCTTCGCTCAGGAAATCTGGCGAACTGCTCCGTTTGCGAGTGCTGTGGACATAAGTGGATTGATAGATTTAAAAGGTGTGTGGTTAAATCTCTGTGAAAAAAACTTGCTTACCTCCTACATGTTTATCAAAAGGGCAGCTGGCACCATGGATCCTGTGGCAAAATTGGTGTGCAAGGAACCAGTTGATATTCTCCGGAAAAAGATGGACAGAGGAAGAAACACTGACTAAGGCCCTTGTTCACACTACAAGAAAACATGAGGTTAACTACCAACATTTACGACCACAGCAATGTAGTCGTAAATTACCTTCGAAATTACGTCTAGTGTACGACTAAAGTAGATGTAGTCGTACATTAGATGTAAATTTCCTTCGAAATTTTTTAGTCGTACATTGGTAGTTAGTTTATGACTAAGGTACGACTACACTTACATGTAGTCGTATATTGGTAGTAAACTTACTACTAATGTACGACTTATATTCCATCTAATTAACGACTAATTTACGGTAAATTTACGACTAAGTTACATCAATTATTACCATCTAATTAACAACCAACTTACGGTAATTTTACAATTAACAACCAACTTACGAGCGTGGTTATGCGTTAAGTAGTTTATGAACAGTACCAAAATTGAAAATTCCTATAAATATGATTTTCTCCCTCATTGTTAAGATGCACAAAAAGAAAACGAATTAAGAGAGTAAAAAAAATGTCTAGAAATATTTATGAGCTTCAGAGTTGGATGTATGCATAAAGATTCAAGGGGAGAGTAACAAACGAATTTCTCAGCGGGCGAGATATTCATATACCAGGCCGACAGACATCTCTCACACAGAAACGGGTAAAATGTTACGTCACATGCGTAAATGCAACAATACCAAATTTGCTGCTAGTGAAGCGGTTTGGAAACATATAGTAAATAGAGGATTTACTCCACATTACTATATCTGGTTTAACCACGGAGAGAGTGATAATAGGAATGAAGCTAGTAGTAGTAATCAGGTTGAAAATGTTCGTACCAGGGATGAACCACAATAGTATATATATAACTTATGGGGTTTAGGGTATATTAGTCCCTGAGTGTATATATATAACTTATGAGGTTTGGGGTTTGAGGTTTAGGGTATAAACACAATTAGTTCCTAAGTAGTTAAGTAATATTACATCTAGTTAAATTTAGATGTGTATAAAACTTATGAGGTTTAGGGTTTAGGATTTAGGGTTTAGGATTTGGGGTTTGGGATTTGGGGTTTAGGGTATAGACGCAATTAGTCCCTAGTTGGTCTTAGTATTACTACTCATTTACTACTAATTATGTTGAGAGTCCCTCTTTGGTTGTAACTTACACCTAGTCTCTAGTTGGTCGTAATTTTACTACTCATTTACGACCAACGTGCTTGAATAGTCCTAATTAGTGGTATTACGTTTCAAAATTTCCTATCAATACACACCACTTTGATTTGCAAATCAAAGAAATTTTTTATAAATCTTAGAGATAGATAATACAAATATATCTCCCATTGAGATTTATCCGACGTTTTCGGATTTCTCCGAAGAAACTGTATACAATTTCTTCGGTTGAATCCGTAGGGTCTGATAGATCTACTGGGAGATATATTTGTATTAATCTAATGTTTTCTATAAATTTGGAAAATTGTAAAGAGATTTCTCGAGAGGGTTGTGGATTTCTCACAAGAAACTTTTAGAAATTAAGTTTTCTTCAAGTTTCTTCGGATGAATCCAAAACCCTCTGAAATCTCTTTCTAATTTTGTTTTAAAAGGTAGTCCCTAGTTAGTCGTAACATGTTTTGGTCCCAGATTGGTCGTAATCTTACTTCCACTTTACGACCAATGGCCTCTAGTTGGTCGTAATACCCATTGGTAGTACATTGGTCGTAATGCCCTTTGGTAGTACATTGGTCGTAATGCCCTTTGGTAGTACATTGGTCGTAAACTTACTTCCACATTACGACCAATGGCGCCTCTAGTTGGTCGTAAGTCCTCGGTCCCTAGTTGGTCGTAACCCTTTTGGTAGTACATTGGTCGTAATTGTACTTCCAATGTACGACCAATAGTCCCTCATTGGTAGTACAATTACGACCAATGTACTACTAACACAAAAGTCTATATATACTTCATCTCATCGAAGCCATTTGGATGCTCAGCCCCTTCTCTCTAACAACGACTCCACTTCTCTCTCTAGGTTTTTTTTTTTTTTTTTAGTTTTAGGTGGTTTAGTTAGGTGATTAGTTTAGGTTTGAAATTAGTTTAGGATGGAAGTAGATTAGGTGATTATGATGGAATTAGAATAGGTTTAGATTATTTTTATATAATAAATTTTATATGTTTTAATAACCATCTATTTTTTCAGATAGACGATATTGCTATGGCTGGCGGTAGAAAGAGACTTAGAAACCTTGCGTCTAGAAACTCTTACGGGAGTACCTTGCGACGGGCGGATCAGCACAGTTCCGATTTCTTTGACGATATAAACCTTAATGTTTAGTTTCTTTTTAATTTTAATTAATTTGTATTTTGAATATTTTGGTATTATTTATATATTATTAATGTTTATGGATTAATAGATTTTTCTTTTAAATTTATCAAATTTTCAAATATCAAATTAAACTATTATAAATATTATGATTTTAATTAAAATAAAAATTAAGTAAATAAAAAATCAGGCGTAAATAGGTCCTAAATTTACGACTAATGAACATCTAAAGTGGATGTAATGTGGTTGTTAAACTTCGTCTAATGTACCTCTACATTGGAAGTTAAATAGTCGTAAAATGTTAGTAGTACATTAGGCGTAACTATATTGGTAGTAAATTGGTCGTAATACCCATTGGTAGTACATTGGTCGTAATATTACGACCAATTAGAGTCTAGTGCTTTACGACCACTTTACTACTAACATTTTTACGTCTAATGTACGACTAACTTTGGTAGTCGTAACATTACGACCACTTTACGTCTAATTCTCTTAGTCGTAATTTACGACCAATTTACCTCCAACTATGATTTACGACCAGCTGATAACAACCAATCGTGTTTCGAAGTTAATTGGTCGTAATAGGTGAATTACGACCACTTTACTACTAATAGTGTAGTAGTTAACCTCATGTTTTCTTGTAGTGTCAAGCTAGGGAATGGAGCAACTGTCAAGTACCAAATCAGGCTCCTCCGAAGAAGACTTTGCCCCGACCCCCGGTGCCGCAGGACTGCGTTGTAGTTAATACGGATGCAGCTTGGAAAACCTCTACTAAGGTAGCAGGACTTGGATGGATTGTAACGACACCGAATGGTTCTCTCTCCTTCTCGCAGCCGGTTCGAGCAGTGGGATCAGCGCTTTGTGCTGAAGCTCTAGCTATGAGACAAGAAGTATTCAAGTGTAAAGAGCTTGGGTTGAAGAGGATTGTTTGTGCATCAGACTCATCTCAACTCATCAAATCGATCAACACAGGAGTTTCAAATCCTGAACTCTATGGAATTATCTGTGATATTCTTGATCTCTCTATTTCTTTTGATGTAATCTCTTTCGTTTGGGTTTCAAGAGATTTGAACACAGCTGCTGATAAAGTAGCAAAACAATGTCTGGTGGGTGAGGAAGCCTTTATGGCCACACCTAACCGCTCTTGATTTGTATTAATATAAGTAGTGGTTCAAAAAAAAATGTAGTCTTTTTTTTTTGAACACACATATATGTAGTCATTAGTCTTGCAAAATTATGAATTAAAAACTAGCTAGAATACTGTTGATGCATAATAACCCGTTGATTTTGCTATTTTGGCATTGCATTGATATCAATTAGGGGTATGTATTTTGATGGAATCGTGGGAGGATGATGCAAAGAGGACCGAGTAATAGAATAGTTATGTTAGTAGGTGAGGAAATGTCAAAAAGGACGACAAAATGAAGATTCACATGCTTTGGTCTCTTTGAGATATTATTGAAATGTGGTGTCATCTTTGGGGCTTTAGGGTTTTAGAGATTTTACTTAAGTTCCTCCTCACATGCCTTCTGTCCGTGATTCCTGAAGTATTAAGTACAACACTTCACTTTGGTCTTTCTATTAATTATCTAGAACTAATAAATCTACTTGTTTTCTCTAAACCTAAATGCGAGTACTTTTATTTATTATAGTCACATTTCTAAGTTTGATTAACCGATGTTAGTACGAAGATATTGGGTTATATTCCAAACTGGAAATTATCAAATTTAAATAGTAATAATTGTAAGTACTTCATTCACTCACCAACTTAAAAATTTGTCAATGTTTACAAAAAGGAGATCAAAAAGAAGAAAATTTACATGTTAATTAACATCAGAACATTTTACTCTTTTTAAAATCATCTCTAAACCAAGATCAATATACACTTTTTATATTTTCCATAAATTATTTATTATAGTCACATTTCTAAGTTTGATTAACCGATGTTAGTACGAAGATATTGGGTTATATTCCAAACTGGAAATTATCAAATTTAAATAGTAATAATTGTAAGTACTTCATTCACTCACCAACTTAAAAATTTGTCAATGTTTACAAAAAGGAGATCAAAAAGAAGAAAATTTACATGTTAATTAACATCAGAACATTTTACTCTTTTTAAAATCATCTCTAAACCAAGATCAATATACACTTTTTATATTTTCCATAAATTTGAATTTTAAAAATAAGACTTATACAATATTTACTCTAGTTATCTTTGATGTTAAACAAGCGAAACTCGAACTTAAGGTGAATGATTTAGTTACGCATTAAGTAAACAAATGATGAGCCAGCTTACACCTACTAGCTAATGACAACGACTAAAAATCAAAGGAAAATTTGGGAAAATAGACCATAATGAAAATGTATTTATCCCTTTATACTTTTGCAATAATTGGTCAATTTTAGACTTAAATACTCTAATAATAATGAAAATAGTTATTAAAAATTATACAAAGTTCAGAAAAATATGAAAAAGCAATACAGTTATGAGAATATTTTATATGTTTTGATATAAAAAATTAAAATTCAAAAACAATTTGAATATGCTATTCTAAATTTGTTAGAATATATATTATAACTCTTTTACAAGGATACAATACACATTCTAAATTGTCTTCAGCATTTTACAAAATTTAGCATTCATATTGTAAGTTTTTATCTTTGATCTATCTATGTATAGAATATGTATGGCTCAGTTCTAACTAACAAGCGTTGTTATTTCTACCATACAATACGTATTCTAGGTTTTCTACTTCAGTGTAGAAAAATTTAGAAGATGTTTATCTATGTTCTATCTTTAACTCTATCATATATCTTAGATAGAACATTCAGTTCTTACCTTTATCATATGTTCTAAAACGGTTAGAATTTATATTATAACCTTCTCTCTGTGTTATATCCTTCCTTGAACATGTATTCTAAATTTTTGGTTATTTTATGTTTTTAAATTTGAAAAAATCTATGAAGCAATCTAAACTAATTTGATTTGAATTGATCTTTTTCTTGAGGTGAAATTTCATTGAATTTCGTTGAATTCATCTGTTTTTTTTATTCAACGACTTCTTTTCTTCTTCTTTCTTATCTCTTTCTCATCAAATCAAATGGTTCATATCTATGCAACATGTGGGGTTTGGAGACGGGATGCGAATAACGTGTGGAGGTTCGTTGTTGATAAGGAGAAAAGAGGCTGATTACTCACCTTGGAAGCGAGTACTACTTTTGAGCAATTGAATATGATGGTTTTGGAATGGACCAGAAGATTGTTAGTGATGAGTTGACAATATAACACAATAGCACAGTGGATGTCTTCCCGGATTAATTCGACAGAGAACTTAGGTTCGAGTATCCGTAGTTGCATGTTTTTCTTTTTATGTTTTAACAGCACAATTATTAATCAAAATAAATATGTCTTTTAGCAAAACCAAAACGATTATAAACACTGCAAACAATTAAAACAGATGATAAAAGTGATTTGAAACTCAAATGTTACTAAGGGAGGTGTATTCAATTAAGTGTCTGAGGTGATTTGTCTTAAAATGACAAATTCACTGTTATTCAAACGTGAATTTTAAAAATCACTTTAAAATCCGGTGTTATTGAACTTGTCCTTTTATAAAACACTCTAAAATCCACTGTTATTTAACAAAATTTAAGTTGAAGATTCCAGAGTGCTTTAGATGTTTTTAGAGTGTTTCAGAGAAGTTTCTTAGTTATAAAAATAAAAATCCAAATCTCATGGTTTTACATGAGATTCTAGAGTTATTCAACAAAAACCACACAAAATCTCAAATTCTCCTACAATCATCTAAAAACTCAATAGAAATCAAATCACTTTAAATTTCAGATTCAATACACCCCCTAAGACAAATATGAATCAAAAACTTGAGAGAAATTTATGTACTTAAAGATGAAAACACCACAATGTTCAAACTATATCACATAATCAAAAGGATCGACTTGAGGTGACTCATACTTTGACATCCGATCCACCAACTCTGGATCATTCGCAGCCTGCCAAAGATCAACCGCTATCTTATGTTGACAACCCATATATTCTGATCATCAACTAAATAGATGTCCAGTCCAAGTAGATGACACTCCATAAATTTTATGGCATATGCTCCACAATCGCAGCAAGTCTTGATTAGTTTACGTTCATTGGAACACGGATAATGGAATATGCGTTCATGGTTAACTGCTTCATGGTGGTAGAAGACTGCTTCATAGAGATCTCTTTATAGGATCTTCTAACTTATCAATAAAGCCTAATCACAACAGTTCATAAATTCCAAATCAACTAACTTGTTCCTATTGAGTCCAATATGACTCTGAATTACTTTTCCTAAAACGAAAAAAAATCTTTAATCGCTTCTTAAATTTCCTAGAAAGAAGGTTCTATGAGAGGAAGAGGATATGAAGTAACCCCTTACTTTAATAGAAATATGACAGTAGATAAAGGAATCCGTCGGAGATGACTGTATAACAAGAAGAAGAACCAGTTGAGAGAAGAGATCCGAATGATAGATGAGAGTGGAGCTGCGAGACTTAGGGCTAGAAGGCGGTGAGCGATGGGGAGAATGCCAAAGAGAATGACGGATAGCGACAGAGAGAGCCGGAGAGCGCCGGAGAGAGGCCGGAATCCACCGGAGAATCGCCTTCGTCGTTCGTTAGTTCATCTCTCTCGTAACAATGATGGAGAAAACAAAGAAGCCTTTAGTTATTAGGATTTTTTTAATGAAATTAATAAACATAAATTTTATTTTAATTTTTTCAGAAATATAGTTAACTTTTATTAAGGTTTGCAAAACTTAATTGTTTATTTAATTAGAGGGTTAATTTCGTAATTATAAAATCAAAGGTATATTGAGGTAAAAACAATATTTTCAAAAGTATATATGGACAAACTCTTCTCGAATATGCCCCAATTAACCAATTTCCCCAAAATCAAATCCAAATTAGTTAGTGACAGTATCAAATAAAATATATAGTTACAAATTTAATTCATTAACAATAATTGTTTGATAATTTTTTTTTCTGCTAAAAAATTGTTTGATAATTGTTAACATAATCAAACAATTAAAAAAGAATAATAATTGTTTGGTAATATGAACACCCATGAATTCATTACAAACTAAACATCAAAACGCTGTCGTTTAGAGAAAGGCGATTTTCTTGGCGACTTTGAGTGCGATAGTGACGAGAGTTACAGAGATGGATTCGGCGAGGCCGCCGGGGGTTCTGGCTTCACCGAAGGGAGGAAATGAGATCGGGATAAGTGCGAATCAAGGCAGGAAGGTTGAATCGGAGCGTGTAGAGAGATCGGGGTTAGGAGATCAGAGTTGGGTTGAGATTGCGGAGGATAAGAAGCGTTTGAAGAAACATGATGTAGAGGTTTTGATGAAGGATGGGAAGCATTTGGTAGAGATTCCAGATGAAATCCTAGAGAGTACAACACCTTTGTGGGAAGACTTTGTGGTGGGAAAGTTTCTGGATCTAGCACCTCATGTTGCCAAGGTTCATATGGTTCTTAATAAAATCTGGAAATATGGTGATGAAGCTGCAAAAGTGGAAGTCTATGAAGTTAATCCTACAACAATGAGATTCAGAGTTCCAAATCCAAAACAAGAGAGAAGATTATTAGAAGGGGCATGTGGAATGTGGTGGGTGTGCGATGATAGTCTCAAAATGGACACCAAAGAGTGAGGAAGAGAAGCAAGAAGATGAAGCTATTCCAATGTGGGTTCATCTGGAGAAAGTTCCTCTTCATATGTTCTCATGGGAGGCTCAGTTTTATCACAAGTCCAGTAGGTTGTCCGTGAAGCTTCACCGGAGACAAGCTCTTGTACTAACTGAGGTTGCTAAAGTTTTGTAAAGGTTGATGTCTCCAAAGTTCTTCCAAGAGAGATCACCTTTTCAAAGGGAGACGATGAATTCACAGTGAAATATTATTATCCTTGGCTTCCAAAGACGATGCAAGTTGTGTGAGAAGTGGGGACATAATGAATCTGTTTGTAAGATGAAAGGGAAAGGGAAGTTTCGATGCAGAATAAAAAGACGAAGCAAAGGAAAAGGAGGTAGTCAAAGAAGATATGAAGTTACGTGAGGGGGTTGAGAAGAATGTTGATGAAGAGAGGAGATGGGATGAAGAAGTGGATGATAAAGGAGGTGATGAGAGAATGGAGGGGACTAGTTGGTCTGTGGTTTCGTCAAAGTTGGGAAGATCACAGACTCCAACGCCAACAAAACAGAGGAGATAATGATTTCAGCGCCTAAATTCTCTGTCTTGGATGAGGAAGAAGCTGAAGTAGGTGAATTGCTGAAGATGATATAAGTGTAATGGAGGAAGAAATGAAGGATGAAGAACTGCGAAGTGAGAGTGATATATGGAGGATAACATTCTTGATCAGCAGGAAAAGATAAGGAAAGAATAGGGATGAAGAAAGGTCAGAAGAGAGGTCGAAAGCCCAAGGCTCTGGACGCTAGTCTGAAGAGTACAAGGGTTTCTCGACGCAATCATTAATATGGCTAGTTTCTTTTGGAATGTGAGAGGATTCAACAAGCAATTGAAGCATTCCATAGTAAAAGAATGGGTAAAGAATAATGAAATGAAGTTTGGGTGTATTATCGAAACGAGGGTAAAGGAAAGGAAGTCAGCTAGTATTTTAAACAAAGTGTTTAGTGGATGGTCGTCGATAACAAATTATGAGTATAGCCAGGGTGGAAGAGTTTGGTTGGTTTGGAGGGATTCAGTGCGTATGTCTCCGGTGTATAAAACTGATCGATGATCACATTACGTGGGGTTAAAGGAGGAAGATGAGTTTTTTTGCACATTTGTTTATGCAAATAATGAAGTGGAAGATAGGAGGGAATTATGGGAAGACTTATGTTATCACAAAAACAGTTTGTCTTTTCACAATAAGGCTTGGATGGTGATGGGAGATTTTAATGAGATTTTGGAAGCAGAGGAGAGTTCGGAGTTTATCAATGCTGGTAGGATCTCTCGGGGAATGAGGGATTTTCAACGTGCCGTTCTTCATTGTAACCTATCAGATATGGGGTATCAGGGGCCTAAGTTTACTTGGTGCAATAAGAGAGAAGAGGGAATAATATGCAAGAAATTAGATCGAGTTCTCTTAAATGATGTGGCATTGCACAGATTCTCTAATGCTTTCTCACTGTTTGAGGCAGGCGGTTGCTCTGATCATTTGAGGTGTAAGATTCAAGTTCTTCCTCCTAATGTGAAGTTGAAGAAGCCGTTCAAATATGTGAATGCAATTGGGAAATTGCCAGCTTTCTTGCCAATGATAAAAGAGTTTTGGGAATCGACACGGTCTTGTTTCACTCTACATCCGCGATGTTTAGATTTTCAAGAAGCTAAAGAGTCTGAAACCAATAATAAGGGAAGTGGGAAAACTCAACTTGGTAACCTTACAAAGCTGCTACGGAGGCATATACTCTTCTTTGTCAAAAGCAAAGAGCTCACGCCAGCCCCAAGTGAAATAGCGATTCAAGAAGAAGCGAAGCATATGAAAAATGGTTGTTTATCAGGGTTTAGAAGAAGATTTTCTCAAGCAGAGAGCAAAGCTGCATTGGCTTGAAGTAGGAGATCAAAATAATAAATCTTTCTACTCATTATCAAATCCGTCAAGCTCAAAACACTATTAGAGAAACCGTGTGGTAATGGGGACATGGCTACAAATCAGATGGAGATCAAGGAGGAAGCAGAGAGATTCTTCGAGTTTTAAATAAAACGGATGGTTATCAAGGTGTAACGGAGGAAGAATTACGAGATCCGCTAGAGTTCTCATTGTAACGGAAGAAGAGAGTAGTATGTTGGAGGCTAGAGTTACTGAGGAGGAGATTAGAAAAGTTTTATTTGCAATGCCTTCAAATAAGTCGCCAGGTCCCGACGGTTTTCCTTGTGAATTCTTCAAGACAACCTGGTCGATACTGGCTCATGATTTCACGGTTGCAGTACAGTCCGTGTTCGGTTTGGGTTTTGCGAAGGAGTAAACTCTACAATACTAGCTTTAATTCCCAAGAAGACGGACTCTTTGGAAATGAGAGATTACGTAATCGATAGCATGCTGTAATGTCATCTACAAGGTAGTTTCAAAGATATTGGCTAACCGTCTCAAGTTGATTTTGCCGAGAATAGTGTCGAGAACCAATCTGCATTCATCGAGGAAGGCTGCTAATGGAGAATGTGTTATTGGCTTCGAGTTGGTGAAAGATTATCATAAAGAAGATATCTCCCCAAGGTGTTTGATGAAAATTGATATCTCAAAGCCTTTGATTACGTTCAGTGGAGTTTTGTCTTGAAAAGTTTGGCTGCTTTGGGAGTTCCCCGAAGTTTATTCATTGGATAAAGCTCTGCATCACAACTCCTTCATTCTCGTTCAGGTGAATGGTGAGCTAGCAGGATATTTTCGAGCTCACGGGGTTGAGGCAAGGCTGCTCATTGTCGCCTTACCTGTTTGTTACGTGCATGAATGTCCTATCTCACAAGATAGACAAAGCAGAAGAGAAAAGAGGTTTAACTTCCATCCGAGGTGCAAATCACTATCTCTTACTCACCTTTGTTTTGCGGATGATTTGATGGTGTTTGTTGAGGGAAAGAAGGAATCGTAGAGGGGCTTTGTGCGTATTTGAGGAATTCTCTGGTTGGTCCGACTAAGCATTAGTCGGAAAAATCTGATTTATATGGCGGAGTAGCTGATATAGAAGAGAAGGATTCTCAAACTTCCCATTTGCGAAGGTACTCTTCCTGTAAGATATCTGGGCCTCCCATTGATGACTCGGGTAATGAGAAGACATGATTATATGCCGTTAGTTGAACGAATCGAGGCAGGATAAGTACTTGGACATGCAGATTTCTCTCATAATGCAGGAAGACTCCAACTTATCCAAATCGGCTTTGATGAGTATTGTCAATTTTGGGCTGCGTTTTAGACTCCCAAGCAAATGTATGCAGGAAATTGAGCAACTGCGGCGCTGCTTTTCTTTGGACAGGTCCGAACTTAAAACTTATGGAGCCAAAGTAGCATGGACAGAGCTATGTAAAACAAAGAAGGAAGGGGATTGGGTATTCGAGCTCGAAGGAAGTGAATTTGGTATGTGGTCCGAAGCTCATTTGGAGAATGCTAATGGGGAAATCATTGTGGGGAAAATGGATAAACACCTATTTACTCAAAGGGAAGAGTTTCTGGCGGTGAAGCTTACAACTCGAATGGGTCTTGGATGTGGAGGAAACTTTGAAGTTGAGAGAAGTGGCAAAGCAGTTTTACAAAAAGAGATTGGGAATGGTAGAAATACCTCTTATTGGTATGATCATTGGTCAGATCGAGGTGTGCTAATTGAGGTTTTGGGGGAGAGAGGTATCATAGAGATGGGCGCTAAAAGAGAAGCTAGTGTAGAGGATGCTGTTTTGAGTTTGAGGAGTAGAAGAAGTTATCGAATGCAGTTCATAATTCCATTGCAGCTGAGCTTTGGTAATAAAGGAACGGATGGGAAGTAATGGAGAAGATCTGTCAGATGGAAGAGAGGAGCCGGATATAAAAATACTTTCTCAACGCATGAAACATGGCTGATGTTGAGAGAACAAAAACCGCTGTGTCCCTGGGCAAAAGGTGTCTGGTTCTCACATGCTACACCTAAGTTTGCTTTTATGACTTGGCTTGCAATGTTGGATAGACTTTCTACTATGGATAGAGTCTATAGATGGAACCAGAGTGTAGACACAATGTGTGTGCTATGCAAGCAAGCAGTTGAAACGAGAGATCATTTATTTTTGAGTGCTCATACACCGCCAGTATGGGAGTATCTCACAAGAGGGATTTTACGTGAGGCCTACACAGAAGTTTGGTCTGAAATTGTGAGAATGTTGGTGGATGAGAGTAGAGAAAAGAAAGCTCTGTTTTGTTTGAGATATGCGCTTCAAGCTTGTGTTCATGCAGTGTGGAAAGAGAGAAATAAGATACGGCATGGAGATAAACCTCTTCCTATCCAAATTTTGATGAAGTTTATAGATAAGGGGGTAAAGAACAAGTTGAGTTTGCTGAGACTGGCAAAGGTGAAAGGCAAGGAAGATAGTCTCCAAGTTTGGTTTGCAACAAGATTGTAGATAAAACTTATATTTAGAGTTGGGGGATGAGATGATCTAGATCAATATTTTGTCTACACTTTGATGTAAAAAGGCTTTTTTGATGAATAAAATTTAACATTCATTCAAAAAAAAAAAAAAATAAAAAATATGAACACCCATGCCATAATATTAAGTACTGCAATTCAATGCTAGTATATTATTTGTTTATTTATTTTTATTGTTTTACATTAATAAACATCAAATTGGTTTCTCGACGTCTGGGAGATCACAAAAAGAAACGTCGAAATTAGAGGAGAGTTATACAAAAGAACTTGCAAATTGATATTTGTCTAAAACCGACAAGAAGAAACAAGAGTGTCAGAAATATTGATATGCAGGTAAAATACATGTGTGCGTATTTAATATAAGCTATAGTATAAACGATACGCTAACATAAATTCAGAAAAAAAAGATCTATCACGGAATGCAGATAGATAAAATCAAAATGTTCCAAATTGATGGTTTCAGATTCAATTCTCAAACTCTTTTTTTTCATACATAAATTACATCAGTTTCTCACCCTTTTTTTTTGCTTAAAGTTTCTCAGCATTTTTGTCAGATGGATTTAAACATGGTGAAATTCACTCATTTATACTTTTTTAACATAGATGATTTTATATGGTTATGCCTCGTCTGTAATGCAACGCTATTGGAAGGCTAGAAAGTACCCTTTTGCCCCTTTGTCTCCTCCCCCAATGGTCCCTCGATTTTAAAATCTCACTACGCCCAATTTCATCAACTTTATTTCAAATCTTCAAAACACATCTCTCTCTCTCTCTCTGCCTCTTCTTGATTTTTGAGAGTGTCTTCAGATAAAGCTGTCTGTTTCGAAAAGGTGCATGCGTTACACTACAACTCTCTCTCTCTCTCGTCTTTTCTCTTCATTTCGGTTTCTTGTTCTGTTTTTTTATGTCGTTGTTCCTATCGTCCACTCGCTATCAGCCAACGAAAACAATCTAATCTTTTTCATTTTAATATACACTCTTTGACTTATTTTCTACATACTCTCAAAGTCACCTCTTGAATTTCTCATCTCCTTTAAGGTAAGTTCTCAATCCTTCTTTGTGTCGAATCCGTGCTTTAGAAAGCGAAAACGAACACATAAACATGTAAAGTTCTCCAAATTTCTTGTGGCTTTGATAATTCTGTCATGTAGTTATAAAAGTTAAAAACCATCTTGAAAAATACTGAAGATTGTGATTAGTTTTTTTTCTTTTTCTTAGTTTAACCAAAGTTTTAAAGATTAATTACTTTTCTAAGCAAGTTCCTTGAAATTCTCCGACAGGAGTCATGGCTTTTGGTAGTTGTAATAAATGACATCTGCTTTTTTTATTTATGCTTCAGATTTTCACAAGAACTTTGATAACCATTCGAGCTTCCACCAACTTTGGCTTCTGTTCTTAGTTAAATCCTCTGCAGAGAATCAAAGATGCCACGACCAAGGTAAATATTTTGACTAGATTTCATCTCCATCCGTGTATGATTCTGATATATGAGCAAATGATATGACTATTCTGGTGTTGCCTTCTCTAGAGTTTCAGAGTTGTCTCAGAGGCAACAAGCTCCGAGGTTGAGGACAGCGTCATCTACTTCTGCCTCAAATCATCCCAACCGTCTGATCACTACTGACCGGAGTTCTAAGCTTGGTGTTGACCGTAGATCTCCTAGAAGCGGTGGGGCTCGCAGTGATCCACTCGGTCAGAAGAAACTTGGGGGAAGAATCTCGGATCTAGAGTCGCAGTTAGGACAGGCACAAGACGAACTGAGATTGCTCAAAGAGCAGTTGGCAAATGCTGAAACTGTCAAGAAACAAGCTCAAGATGAGCTTCTTCATAACAATAACAAATCCAAGAAACCAAACCCTCTGGCTGGGATGAAAGGACCTGCTTCTGAAGCTGATACAGTTGATAGAGACGAAACCCCTGGTGATGTGCAGAAAGAGACCGATGTGTTTGAGGTACCTGTTGAGAAGATTGCGGTAGTAGAAGAAGAAGATGAAACTGAGAAATTGGCTGCAAAGGAGGATGAGATCAAGATGTTGAAAGCTAAACTGTATGACATGGAGAAAGAACATGAATCACTAGGCAAAGAAAACGAGAGCTTGAAGAATCAGTTAAGCGACTCGGCTTCAGAGATGTCTAACGTGAAAGCTAATGAAGACGAGATGGCTTCAAAGGTGAGTCAGATCGGGGAGGAGTTAGAAGAAAGCAGAGCAAAGACAGCTCAACTTAAGGAGAGGCTAGAGTCCACGGAAGAAGCAAAAGCGGCGTTAGAGACTGAGATGAAGAAGCTCAGGGTTCAAACCGAGCAGTGGAGGAAGGCGGCAGATGCTGCAGCTGCAGTTCTTTCTGGAGAGTTTGAGATGAATGGTCGTCGGGACCGATATGGGTCCGGAGAGAAGTGTTTTGCAAACGAGTTGTTTGACCCGAGTGCTGTGGTTGGGTTTGTGGAACCGTCAGGAATGGGTGATGATTCTGAGGATGGACTGGGAAGTGGGAAGAGGAAGAGTTCTGGAATGAAGATGTTTGGTGAGTTGTGGAAGAAGAAAGGGCAAAAGTGAGAGATGCAAGACACCTTTTGTGGTCTTGGTTAGGATGCATTTTGCTGTATTTGTTTGTATGTTGATCAATCCAAATGATTTGCCGATCCTCTTTGCTCTTGTCTGAAAAAACAATTTCATAAACAAATTTCTGGAAATTTTGCATCTTATATCAACTCGAGAAATCTCAGCACATGAACAGTACAATGATGGCTCCAATTCTAAACAGTGATATAAAATCTGTGAAAGTGTGAAACCTGTTAGGAACAAACGAAAAACTAAAATGATTCAATCCTCGTCTTCATCA
The DNA here is from genome assembly GCA_016771965.1 of Brassica carinata. Taxonomy (NCBI): domain Eukaryota; kingdom Viridiplantae; phylum Streptophyta; class Magnoliopsida; order Brassicales; family Brassicaceae; genus Brassica; species Brassica carinata. The sequence continues at coordinate 47,189,736 of CM028701.1, read as the reverse complement.
CTGCCATAGTTCTGGAATAAAGATGCTAAAGCGGTGTTAGCCACACCCTCGCTCTTCTCCTCTGGTTTTGCAGGAGCTGGAGTGGTCGAAGAAGTTGGCTGAGACTTCTTGATGACTGTTATGTGAATGGATTTGAAGGGTTGCTTGCTGGTAGCACGCTTCTTGGGCTCCTTCGGAATTTCTGATCAATATGGAGAAATTCGTTAAGTATAATCAATGGAAAACTGGAAACTAAAATCAATAAACCTGAAAAGAAAGATTGAAAACCCACCTGCAGAAGAACTGGTCAGAATATCAGTTGGGTTGCTTGGACTTTCTTCTGATGCCTTTCTCTTCTGTATTAAAATTAAAAGAATTGAACAGTTAGTTATGATTCTAAAAAGGACGCATGGTGATAGGAAGAGCTGTGTCTAAGAACGCTTTAAGAAATAATGTTTCAAAGAAGGAAACCTTTGAAGAATCTGAAGATGATCCTTTCTTCTCCTTATGAAGGCTGGGAGAGTCATCGCTATCATCATCATCTTCTTCGTCATCTGCAATTCTCCTAATAACTTCTTTCTGCTTCTGCGTTTAGATCAGAGAAATATGAAAATAAGTTTAGAATAACTAAATGTCATGTGGAGAACCAACACTCCCGAAAGAATGATATGAACACTTACACCAAATATCGACTTTATTACTGCTTCATCTTCTTCTTCTATACGTTTGACCTGTCAAAAGACATAAAACCATTAACAGCACAGCCAGAGGTATAACTTAACATAACAATTGTCCAGACGACTTTCTTCACGGATAGAAGATGTGCAGACAGAAGATAGACGGATTCTCAAGAACGTCAGAGAAGTTGAATTTTTAATTCATATTATGAACAAGCAATATCAAATCATTACATTTATGAACAAGCAAACAGAGTTAACATGAACATACCTTCTCAGCGCCTGTTCTTTGCAAGGCCTCCAGCATTGCATCTACGCTCACAGTAGCGTGTCTAGACTGCAAAAATCAAAGCAAAAGGTAATCAGTACAAACACAGATTTGTTCTCAGGGTTTAACACTGAAATCAACTGAGAGTTACGAATCTCAGAATCTTGTGCGGCTATACCTTCATTGATTTCATTTCATCGAGTGCGGCTATAATGTCCATTTCTCTCTTAGAATCCAAAGTCCTATTCTCCAAAGACTTCATAGCGTCCCCCATCTCCTCGGCATCTCTTTTCTGTTGTTCCTTATCAAGCACCTGTACACAAGAAAAAACAGTAAATTAGAAAATTACAAACTTGTAAATCAAAAACAATCCTCAAAAACGATACACGACTGAAGTCCCTTACCTCGTCTTCAGCACGCCAGGGTTCATAATTACGACTTGCCCCAGATTCAACAATGTAATCAGAGTTCTGTGGATCCGTCTTCATAGTCAGCTCTGCAGAGCACTTGGTGCACTTGAAGTAGAATCTAAAGATTTGAATCCCCAGATATGTCTGCACATAGAAAGAAAAACCAGAGACTATTTGGTTAGAATAAAAAGCCACCAAAACACAACAGAGGATAATAATTTCAAGCAGTTCGAACTAGATTATGGTGAAGGTATCTACATAGTCAGTAATATCTAGAGCTCAAGAGCCGTCCAAGTAGTTCTAATAGCTTATCACCAGCCAAAAGAACAATCCAATTTCTCAAAACCCTAAAACCCCAAATCTGAAATCGTTTTCAATTCACTGAAGATAATAATGGACTTTCTTTCATCCAAGTGATCTTTCTAACTTATCACCAGCCTAGAGAACAACCCAATTTCTAAAAACCCTAAAACCCCAAATCTGAAATCTACTCAATTCACGAACCGATGACAACAATGTGAATCGAACCAAAAATCAATTTTACCTCGCCGATGACGTCTTCTTTGCGGGAATTGAATTTGGTCCCCTTGTAGATATAGTTTCCGCAGGTACTGCATCGGACACTCATGGGAAGCATCATACGAACCTTGATCTGCTGGTTCTTCGGTCGCCGGAGCCGTGGAAGCTTCGACGGATCGAAGTCCGGTGGATAATACTTGTTAAGCACCTTCCGCTCTCCCATCTCGTCTCCTTCCTCTTCTTCTTCCTCCTACTTCTTCTTCTTCTAATCAAATTCACAGATTCTCGTTCTCCTTTTTTTTTTTTTTAAGCTTTCGTTATTTCGTCGGCTTCTCCTTTTATAGACGACAATAACCACCGATATTAAGATTATACGGGCTTCAGTCATCGGGCTAGGTTTATTTATGGGCTATAATAACCGGGTTAGGCCTAATTACCGGGTCATTAGTAGCCATCGAATTCGAGGGCTTATAACTTCACAAAATACTGTAAATCTTTCTCGATGCATATTTTTTAAAATGAATATTAAATTTATTGAAATCAAATTTTTTTACAAAGAATTTGTTTCTTTTGCATCTCTGAAAGATGCTATGAAGATTAAGCCTTATTACATCAAGAAATAGATGCTTGTTAAGATAGCCATATCGCCATGGCTCCTTAAGCTTGGTGTAGTCTTCCCGTCGGAGTGTAAATATCTTTTCAAGAACCTGTTTTTCGATGAGTCTTTGAAGCTGCATTGCATTTGTAGGTACATCGAATAATGTTTTAAAAAGGCTGTTGATAGCTGCTGGTAACTGTCGATCGATCTTGATTCGAGTCGTGAGAACCAACTGAGCGCCTGTCCGTTGAGATTTTCGACTAACAGTTGACAATATCCAGTATCTCTCTTGTCGGGAGCAAAATGGGCTCGTCCCATAGCAATAGTGAATGCGATCATATATTGACGGGGGTCCGAACTTCCATCGTACATAGGAAATCTTATTTTCCCAGCGCTGTATGAGTTTATTGTATATTCTGGCTGTGAACGGAGAGATTTGCGTTTCTTCTAGTACCCGATCTATTTCTGGTGAGGCGTAGCCTGATGTACGCGGGAGTTTATGCTCTTTAAGGTCGCTTGCAGCTCCCTGATGACTTTATCTCGGTCTTCCTCGTCTGTATGGTGTCGGTCTAGACTGGATGGCGGTGCGGATTGTCTTAGCGTAGGCGTTTCCGAGTCCCCGAAGAGATTTCTTTGTATCTGGTCTGCTAGTTCGGCAGGAATGCGTCCTACGTTCCGTAGATCGGTCAATTCTTCTTCTCATCTTTGGGTCGAGTCAGCGTCGAGATTATGGTCATTGGTTCTTGCTCTAGCACAGGTGAGTTCATCTACCTTTTCTACCAAGGATTGTAACACAACAGATAAGTCGACGTTCGGCGGATCTCTCCCAGGTGCGCGGAGGTTCGGAGGGCCAGTCGGGCACTCAGCGTCTTTTCCGGATGAATCGGGTTTAACATGGGTTTGCCAGGGTGATTCGTCCGTGCCATGGACAGCATCGTGGTAGAGGCGTTTCTGGCGCTCGAGAGTATGGCGTCAATGGCGGCATTAGTTGGTGGACGTATATTTCCCGGGTTTTTCTGACCGCTTTTCCCGGTATCCGCTGCGCTGTCTGCTGCCGCGTTTGTGGATTGTCGTTCGTTTGTTTTGGTCGGAGGCAGGCCACTGGATGAGGTAGACATCCTTTCGGTCTGCAGTTCTTACTTCATGTTTAGAAACCTTCCAGTCCTGCGATGGGTGCTAATTGTTGAATCCTAAATTCGCGGTAATGGAGTTTAGAAAATAATGGTTAAGAGTTAAGTGTGATTAGAGATGGCTAAAAGTTTTGTTTATTGAAGTGTAAGCAAAAGACCGAAAGTAAATACAAAGAAAGAACTCGTAGTCTATTTCTCACTCTATTTTCTCTATCTGATTTCTCTCTATCTTTTCTTGTGTCTCCCCTTTTTCTCCATTGAATGTTTTTATATTTATACTCCTCTTAATTGATTCGTTATTCCCGCATTGTGGTGGTTATGTGTCAGGGGTTGATTCGGCGATCATCATTGTACTCTTGCTTATTATAGATCCATGCCTACAATCGGTGATTGGTACAGCCTATTCTCTTAGGTGACTGTTCCTTGCGTGTGCGGAGGGATTTACTTGAGTGTCTGGGTCGTCATTTTGCTGTTGGACCTTCCTTGATGGTTATATGTCCAATTCGCGAATGGGCCAAAGGCCATCCTCCAACACCGGCCAGCTTTATCCTCCTCAAGTTTGAGAGTAATCAAGTCCATACTATCAGGAACATCGCGAGAAGATGATGCTCCTACAGATTCTTATTCTCTCATTTTTAAAAGCTATTTTCTCGTTATCATGTTACGTTCAGTTTTGGGTTAAAATAACTGGTTCAGACCCAATTATCGGGTCATACATTCCAAGGTCATCTAGGGGTCAGTATAACTTAACATCACAAAAATGCTGTACATATTTCTGGATGCATATTTGATTGTCATTCAAATTTGGTAGTATTACAAAAATTGTGTGTTTAAAATTTCTTCTAAGCTAAACAGTTATTGTCAGATCAGCATTATTTTTGAAGTATATTCGATTGTGTCATTCGGATTTGGATATCATGTTCTTATTTCTCTTTCTTTTTTTTTTGCTAATTTTCTACTCAGATGTTTTCTTTGAATGTTGAAGGAAAAAAGGCAGACTTAAAATAAAGATCAAGTAAAACAACATTAAATACAAACACAACCATTATTAAAAGTGAAAAGCTATTTTAACACCAAATAACTATACCTTATATAATATAATGTTTTGAAAGTTTTAGAAAACATGTATATAGAACGAGAAATTTTGAAAGACAAAAATATGAAAATCTATGATAAGCAATAGCAATCAATGACAATTCATACAAAATATTTAGTAAAAAATCATCCAATATTTCTTAAATTTACTTATCTTCTGAAAATCTCTTAACTCCTAGAATCTTCAAACTCTACACCTATTCTATTTCAAATAACTCCTCTAAGTAAAAAATATCATTTAGGGCTATTAGGGAAGTTGAATTTGTGAAGAATTGGTTGATTTTAAGAGATAAGAAATTTGTTAAATTTATAAAGAGTTGTAAAGAGTTTTTCATATTTATAAAATATATGTAAATATTTTACTATAACAATTTTAAAAATCAAAAGGATATATGTAATATTTTGAATGTTTTGCTTTATAACTTAAATCATTTAGAATTGAAATTCCAACAATACTATATTTTGATAGAATCACAGAATATTAAAAATAAAATTTTATAATAATGATATTTGTATGTCACTAAAAATCATCAAACCCATAACAATAGATTTTAGAATCCATAAGTGATATTTTTCTATGTAAGTTATAGATTAGTCGATATCTGTTGCTTCTCCATAACAACCACATCCTACGAATGACAAAAAAAAAATGCTAAAAGACGTTATTGATGCCAAGATACAGCATATCTTCAACAAGTTTTCAACATTAAAAAAAAAAAAAAGAAAGATAAAATATGAAGTTGGAACGATCCAATCCAAGTAATGTTGTAGCTTAAATACAAGAATATGAAAATTACAAAAGAAAACATGTGATTTTATACAATTTACCGAACCATAATGAAGTGTTGCGATCGATTTTGTGTGTGTTAACTCTCTCCTTCAAACTTTGCTTGTTCCATGTGCTGATGAGCTACATCATAAGTTGCATGAAGACCAACGAATACGTAGTACAAGAGCATCACCATGGTACATACAATGAATCTCAAGAACGCTACATAACCGAGTGACCCTATAAGGAAAAGATTCATGGCTATGGAAAACGATGGCAGCCACGGAACAAGAGGGACTCCCCAGACTTTTGGAACACGGTATTTAGGAATCAATGCTAATCCCAAAGTCCCAATAAACCATATTACTCCAGTCACCGCATAACCGATCCAGCCTCTAACGCCTGCGTTCCACAAGGCTGATACCCCAACGGAAGAAGCAATGATCAGAAACAAGAAACCGAGAAACTTCAACAAACCACTCTCAGGAGTTACATCCTTCACGTAGTAACGTCTCACGAGCAACGCTACCGCCACGAGCATGAAAATGAAGAGTGTAGCGAAGGAGAAAACGCTCGAGAGAACATCTAAGCTGGTGAAAAAGGAGATGACCGCGCTGAGTATGGTCACAAGGAGAGTCGCGTTAATAGGAGTTCCTGTTTTCGGATGGACCAAAGCAAACCACGGAGGAATCATATGAGACCGAGCGATCTGAGTAGTGTACCGAGCTTGTCCTAGAGAGCCAACAAGCAGGCTTGTGGTCATACCCTTTAGAGCACATATACCAACCAAATACTTAGCCCATTTCATCCCAATCTGAGAAAAAGCCACCGAATAGGCCGCGTTGGGGTCAATCTCAGTGTACTTCACCATCATAGTCAACGCCAACGCCATCAAACAGTAAACCACAGTGATCATCGACATCGACCCAACCAAACCAACCGGTATATCCCTAGCCGGCTTCTCAGTCTCTTCAGCCATGTTTGCCACCATATCAAACCCGGTATACGACCAGTACACAACAGCAGCCGACTGAACAACACCTTTCGCTCCGTAAGGGAAGAACGGAACCAAGTTAGAGGTTTTAGAATGCGTAAACCCAACAGCCACAATAAACACAATAACGCAAACCGTTACAACGGAAGTAATCAAGTTAAGCCACGAAGTCCTCTTCGTTCCACTCATGGCGATACCGTTAGCAACCAACAGAACCGCCACAGCGACCGGATCAAGAAGATTAAACCCATCAGCAAACGAACCGACTCTAATCCGAAAATAATCCGAATCGTTCTTAACAATGCTAGCTAGATACGAAGACCACGACCTCCCTAACCCAGCAGCACCAACAATCGCCTCGAGAAGAATATTCCCAGCGGCTATAAACGCTATAAAGTCTCCCAACTCGACCCTGAGGTAAGAGAAGGAGCCTCCAGCGACGGGGATCTCGACTCCGAACTCGGCGTAACACAGCACCGAGAGCAGAGCCGAGACGCCCGAGATGGCGTAGGATAGCACCACGGCTGGGCCCGCTCCTACGCGGGCCTCTTGGCCCGTTATCACGAACACGCCGGAACCGACCACGGAGCCGAAGCTGAGCCAGAGGAGGTCCCACCACGTGAGGCAGCGGCGCATGGGGTGCTCGCTCTCGCGGCGGGCGGCGTCGATCTCGTAGGCGTCGGAGGAGCGGGCGAGGAGACGGTCGGCGAGGCGGGGACACGTGGCGGAGAGAGCGGATTTGTAGGAGGAGAGGCTCTGGAAGGAGAACTCCGGGAAGAAATCTTGTTTCCTCCATCTCCAGTAGCTCCTCCGGGGGGTTGGATCGTCGGAGATCGAGTCCTGCGGCTGAGCTTCCATTGGTTGACTTATCGGAGGCAAGGTCTTGCTAAACTAGTAATTTAAAGAGCCGATGTATGATTGATAAATATAAAAATGTTCAGTGTCTTTAGTTTGATTATTGAATAGTTTTGGACTGGTTATTTAAATAATGATATAATTTGGTGTTTAACACGTGCGCATTCTCAAGCCTGAGGATTGAAATCAAGACTCTTTTTCAATTTTTTTGGTAAGTTTATAAGTTGTTAACCAACAACATTTGCTCTATTGGTTGTTACCATTTTCCTCACACATTTAAAACTCAACAGGGAAGCTCACTCTCAGCTCAATGTCATCCTCCAGAGTTTATATTGACCAGGAGATCGCTCCCACCATGGAGTATTTATCTTAGTGAGTCAATTTGTCTGTAACTTTGACGTTAATTATTTTTTCCTAACCAAAAACACTTCACTAGGTTGGCTGAAAACCCCTGATACTGCTTCTGCTGTCAATGCGAACGAGGTGCTGAAGGTTGAATCACTCACAATACATGAGATCTTGGCCTTTGTCAAGCATGCGACTTCTCAGGTTATTCCTCAGTTTATATTCCCAAATTCAGTCCTACCAACTTACTTTTAACAGTCGTTGTGCATCCACTTCAGACTGTCTTCTTTAACTGCACTGTGCTACGATTGATGATGTGAAGACGGACACAGAGTGGTATTACATTGCTTGCAAACGTTGCCAAACTAAAGTCACCCGAGGACAAGCCACCTTGATGTGCCCCAAATGCAAAACCAAAAACACCACAGGAATTGCAAAGTAGTGCATCTCATCATCATTTTTCTATACTTTATACTATTTAGTGGAGATGTTGATGTTTTTAGTGGCAGGTTCCGTGTGGTAATAACCGCCGATGGTAATGGGGGAGAAGGCAACTTTTGTTATACTTGGTGACGCCGGTAAAGAGGTTACCTGCAGAAAGAGAGCCCTCTTCTCAACCTGTCACCAACCTCTTAAGAGTGTATATAGTGTTGGGTGTTATGCTTTGCTTCTGAGTTCTTACGGATCCACATCGCAATCAGCCAATCACTGATACCACGTTAAATATATCGTTATCTTTTTAGCTAAAAATTGGGAGGCTAGATAGACATATTGTAGATAAGAGACTTACTCTTAATTAGACATGATAAATCAATTACTTCTTCTTTTTTTTTTTGTCACGAAATCAATTACTTCTTCTTATATACAAGTTTAGACAAATATTGAACTATATACAAACAAATGAAAACTATGGAAAGTTTTTGGCTTTTTGTTATTATAACAAATAATTTAATCATTCTTTTGTACACTGAGGGAAATTCTGAAACGTCAACTTTACCTATTTGAGAATACAAAAATAAAAAATTATAAACTAACAAATTCTGAAGTATTAAAGGAAATTCATGGGAGAACAAAATAAACCAAACAAATCAAACCAATTTGGATTATCAAAATTTCATTTCGGATTAAAACTTTAATTTTCTGAGTTTAGCAAAGAAGAATGGAGGATAAAATTATTGGACACCTGAAAATATTATATTTAGTAATTGTTGATTCAAATTCATGAAGTCAGATACTAACATTCTCCTCTCTTTTTTTTCCAACTGAAATTTTTATCGAAGGGACAGGCTCAAAGGCAAACCCAACAACCATTACAAAAACAAACAAAAATGCCCAAACAGACGGGCTAGCTAAAGACATAATTGGGCTCAAGTCCATCAAACTAAAACCCTAACCAAAGAGCGACGCCACCCACACGGCCGCCACGCAAACTCTTCATATTCACCGGATCTCACCAGACCGTGAACCACACCGCAATCTCTTCATCTTCACTGGATCCCACCGGACCGTGAACCACAATGCAACCTCTTCATCGTCTGAACATCTTACCACGGAGAGCCTTCATCGACCGTGTCGAGATCTCATCTGTCAAAACCAGACCACCAAACACCTCATACACCTTCGTTGCCTAACATAATTCATCAGAGAGCATCCATCGACCAGTGTCGAGATCTCATCTAATACACCAAAAAATCTGAAGGCTTAAGGAATCCAGAACCAAATCACTTACAAAGAACCAAACTCCTTCATATTTAAAGGACATACTACTGAACTTTATCCAAAAGTCGGCGTCGCAGAGCATAGAAAGCCTCCACCTCCCGATGACAGAAACCGGCGACGGTAGAACTGTAGAAGCCTTTCCTTCCTGGAATAAAAAACGGTCAAAACAAACCGAACTTAAAAGGAAACAACAATCTCTTCCTCTCCTAAGACATGCACAAAACAACAAAAAAAAGAATAAAACACAAGTAAACCGGACCGACGGCGGCTATAGTGCCCGCACCGTCAGCTGGAAAACGAGATCTCGTCGGGAAGGGAACCTCTCTCTCTTTATCTCTCACATTCTCCTCTCTAGCTACGTTGTGTGAAAAATAAATATCATTAAAATAATTATTTAATATTTTTGGTTCCTAAGAACATAAATATTATGATTAAAACGATACAGAACTATACAAAGTTGGGATTTAATAACGATTTCATGGCATACAAATGAAATGCCATAAATATATAGTTTATATATATATATATATATATATATATATATGAGACTATCTACCATGTCAATGTTTGAGCCTTCAATCAATTTTACTATGTATACATGTAGACTAGCTTCCTTTATAAAAATTGAAATATTCTATTTTTTTCTTAGAAGAATAATTTGTGGTCCATGTACTTAGTTGTAGCTTTTAACAATTCGAACGTTTTGTGATCTATTTTTAAAACTGTTATATTTAAATACTTAGCAGAAATAATACAAACAATATTCATTAACAGATTTTTAGATAATTATCAAAATTATCAGGCCATAATATATGAGATTGGATATTGGGAACTAAGTACATATAAAAACAAATGAAAATATTAACTTTAAATTCAAAAAATTTGGGAAAAATATTAAATTTACATTTTTCTCATTATTAATTTTAAGAACAAATTGTAATTTAGTTTATTGGAAGATAGAAAAGAAGGATCAAACAGAACTTATCAATATGGATGCAAAGTCAAAATATTTTTGCTTTATCCTGGAGAAGATCATCAGTAAAAATAAAATAGAAGGACAATCACAAGTATTAATAATAGTTTTTCGTTGTCAAACATTCTACAGTTATTTAGGACAATATTATGCAAAATGATTCATATTTTTACTTAATTTAAAAAGACAAAACATAATACAAAAATTCGCTGGTAGCATAAACACAGATCTACTTAGAAATATTTGTCACAAAATAATTGCACTTTTTGTTTACACTATATATTTTAATATTTATTTGTTGAGAATTTGATTGTTTAGGAAGAAGAATTGAGTTAACTTATTTGGTTGATTTAGTGCATTTCCAATCTCATTCTATTTTTTGCTTTCAAATGAAGTAAAATTAAGTATGAAGTAAAAAGTGTTTCAACTCTACTTCATTTCTCATTCTATAATATAATAAAAGATGGATATACTTCATAAATTATGTAATTTTTTTGTTCATTACTCTAATTTATAAAACGAGAAAAGGTTATAAAACACACTTTTGTTTCATACTCCCTCCGTTCCTAAATGTAAGATGTTTAGGTAAAAACACACATATTAAGAAAATTAACTTTTATACAGAAAATAGTATTGAAATTATAAATTGATGATATTCAACCAATTATAGAAATAGATTATTAAATATGATTGGCTACACAGTTTTTGATAAAGTAAAAGTTATCTAAAATTTTGAAAATATCTTATATATTGGAACATCCGATTTTTTTAAAACATTCTACACTTAGGAACGGAGGGAATAGTTTATTTTACTTTGTTTTAAAGAGAAAAACGGAGTTTTACATTGGAAATAGCATATAATAGTATATTGAAGTCAGTCGCTTTCGTATTTATATGGCACATGGACTTTAATGTGTATATCTTAATGAACTCCATAAATACTTTTATCCGAGTGGGAACAAAGTGGTTGAAAAATCTCATAGTATCTCATAGTATCATGCACTGTCTGTACTAATCATAGATTGTAACTGGTGTCTCTTAAAGTAGCCTGAAAATGAAAACCTTGTAAGTAGTAGAACTAAGTGGAGGAAAGAACGTTAAAGAATCATCACGGTGAAGAAATCGTGTCAAATTGTTTAAAAAACTAGTGGTAATTCAGCAGCCTTTTCTCTTGTTTTTGTTAAAGATTGATGCATTTAATTAAAGTAGCAGCAATCAATTATAGTTATCATAGATCATATTCGTTAGGTGATGGTTGAAATATTTAAAATTTATCATTTAAATTGACAACAACATTGTAATTCCCACAAAATTTTGACAACAACAATATATAGTTACATTTTTTGACGTAAGAAAATTCACGATGCCCTTTAATTTTTGCATTAACACATAAATTGAAATTTTGAACTTCTTCCATTACAGCTAAAATGGTGCCTAGGCGGCTCCATGTCGATGGTGATCGCTTACATCGCTCGCCAATTGCTGTCCGACCAGTGGTGCTACCCCTGCCTCTTCTCCAGACCCTAAAAACACAATATAGGACAATCCCAAAATATATAATATCAATCTAAGAGATGAGTACATGTGTTTTTTTTTTTTTTGATCAAAGAGTAAATGTGTTTATATACACATAATTTTCATCTGGAATACTGACGTGTACCTGTCGACATGGCTGGTTCCGTGTCGGACTGTGGCTTAGCATTTTGACTCTTCTTACAGGAAATAGCCGCAATCACTGATGAGAGAGCTGCAAACGCAGAGCCAAACGTAACGCCAAGAATGAGGGGTAGTTTGGGTTTCCTCGTCGGCCCTGTATTTGTGGCACAACTAATCAAATGGTTTAGCTAGTTACATTTATAATCATAATACATTACTACAATAGAATAAGAAATGGAAATTATTATTACTCAGCTTGTATATCTGATTAATTATTTATAATGTCAGTAAAACATTTAGGCGGTATATTTCAAGAAACATAGCAAATGAATAAATTAAAAGTAACTACAGAATAGATATGGATACAGACTGTAAGCACAAACCGTTTGCTGCATTCGCTGCTTTCGCTGCATCCGCTACTTGGGCTGCTTTCGCCGCTTTGTCTAATTTTGCTTTTTTTTTCCGGCGATCTACAATTAAAAAATAATTATAATAAATCGTAGCTTTCAACTGATACATTTATATCAAATTATCATCACTCATTTCTTTCCAAAGTTATTACAGTCCAAACCTATCTTTGAGAAAGATGGTCATGTTTAAGGGTTTGGTTATTTGTTTCAAATTGTAGACTATTTGATAGGCTACCACCAGTAAAGTAAAAATTAATATGTTTGTAAATAAATCATGAAGTAAAATTAACCTTCGCGATCATCACTATCACCGCCGCCGCTTTGTTCTTCTCCTCCATTACCACCACTGCTTAGTCCTCCTCCGTTATTACCACCGTCGTGTGCCTCAAGAATTGAATATAGCTCCATAGCATTGACGATTGGAGGCAAAGCCGAGTCACTTGTAGATCGAAAGATCAGCTTGGATTTGGAAGTGGCTACGATGTCTCTTATGACGAACTGAGTAGCTTTCCCGAAAACAGGAACAATGGGACCTGAACCTAGTTGCTTGGTGTCCAAGAAAACGTTGAACGACCGTTTCTTGGTGCGATCTAGACTTTGGGGTTCTGAGAAGTATAGAGCCAAGTAAAGCGGGCTGCCAGCTAAGGTCTTGTCAGAGAGTCTTATGACGTCTTTCAACAAAGCCTCTGACATAACAGTCGCGGGAGGTTTATTGGGCACGCCGGTGGTGTCAATCGACGAGGGTGAGGTGGTTAGCTCGCTGGATCCTTGGTTTTTGGGTTTTATTGGGGACCATACCCTACCGTACGGGTCGCTATATTAAATTGAAACAACGAACAAAACAACAAAAACAAACGTTAATTCGGCCGGTATACAAGAACCTGACTGAATAATCAGCCAAAGAAGCTAACCGACTAACGAAAATGTGATTTTTTTTACTAAAAAAACTCATATACTACAAGATGTAAATTCAGACAGTCCACCAAAATATACAGGAGAAGAAAGAAATGTTAGTTCACCTGAAAGTTAAAAACAACAAAAACGCCAATTTTCCCTTCTTTTTTTCTAACTCAGTCAACAGATTTAGATATAATTGTCAAATATGAATTAAGTAGGTGCGAACTTGTACCGTATAGCCGCTTCGGCACCACATGCAAATCTTTGTCGGAAAAGGAGACCTTCTTTTGGTCCAATATCGTCGTACATCCCAACATCCATACCATAAACTTGAATGGTAGATATAAAAGGAACTGGCTGAGACGTACTGTTACGGAATAGGCAAACGCTGATACTCTTTTCCGCCGGAGTAAATATCACTTCCGATATAAACAATGGTTGATCCTCGTAACTGCGCGACGAATCGGTATATGTAATATTGTCAGTGTGTTTCAAGTCGTAAATAACAGTGAAAGACGGCGGCGAGGACTTTCCGTCGTAGTTCCCGTAGTAGAAAGCTGTTCTCACGAGTGTTTTACGGCGTCTTGTCGCCGGAATGTTTCTGTAGCAATTAATTAATTGATCGGAGGGGAAGGACCGGAGGCTTCTCAACGGATTATACTTCTGTCCAGGAATCGTGAATGGCTTACCTGTGGTAATGAAGCCTTCGTCTCCGACCCATGATGACCTCAGGTCTGATTCTGACGCTCCACAGTCGATGTTTATTATATCTAATGATAGTGTCGAATTTTTTTGTAAATTATAGAGAAAATTATATAACTGTATAGGTCAAATGTAAGATAAAGCTAAAATTGTTATGTATGGAGTGTAAAGAATTGTACTAATGATAATACTTATTAAAAAAATGGTACATACTTTCTGCGAGTGATAGGATCGTGGAGAGGGAGAGGAGAGTGAGAAGAAGCACTGCCTGATCACTGCCCATGATCAACATTCAACAAGCTACTTAGTTTACATGCAGACGCGCATACATACATAATATATAACCTCTTTGTTGGTAATGCATATATATATATATATAAATATATAAATGGTTTACTTGACTTAAGGCTCTGATGGATTGAATGGTGCGAGAAGATTATACAATGCAGTATATTTTAAGTACGGTTAGTATGAAAAATGCATATTACAAAATGATTACAGTTCATCTAAAATAAACAGTTTGAAACAATATGTAAATAGTAACATAATAAATTGTACATGACACATATCTGAAAAGTAACATGTATTAATAAACACTGTGGAATACATATAATATATTTATATTTTATAAATTATAAAAAATAAATGATACTAATTTATTTTAACAGATATTCTATTTAATTTACAAAAATTATATATCTAAAAGACTAAAACTGATTGTTGCGGATAAGAACTGATTGGTCCTGAGCAAATGATCTGTCCTATTCGAAATGTTTGGTTTTATGCTATACAGTATCTATCTTAATTATATAAACAGAATCACTCTAACCATTATAATAAGTTCCAAATCATGGTTATATTTTCGTCAGGCCAAGAGTAATAACTTACTTCATTGTAGGATTCAAACTCATGAATATATATATATATATATATATATATATTTTTTTTTTTTTTTGTAACTTATGTTTAAATTTTCAATAGCACGTTATTTTACGTTTTTAAGTGTGATTCTAGATACGGTATGAGTTTTGACAAAAAAAAAACTAGATACGGTATGAGTATAATAATGGAAAGAAAGCAGCATTCTTTTACTAAAATTAGATTATTTAGATAGAATCACAATAATAATGGAAAGAAAGCAGCATTTTTAACTCTTTTTTTTTTTGTGTGCAACGCATTCTTTTACTAAAATCTGATTATTTAGATAGAATCACAATTGAGATTTTCCAACTTACTTGATTGAGTGAATTTTGATATAACTTTTTATTCTTCTTGACTTCTCGTCGAATAGACAATTCTCAAGTCAGCGACATCTATTTTATTAATTCAGAAGTACACTTTAAAAATCTTAGTTTTATTTTATTCTGATGGCGTCTTGCTAAGGTATTAATTAAATTTCCTATTTTAATCTTTGTCTTTTAGTTCCATTAATGTGTTGTCTTAAAATAAAATTTAACTTCTCTTCTCTAATTAAATCAATTTCAATTTTATCTTTATTATTAAAATAGTTTCCTAATATTTCCTAAAATAATTTTAGCATTAATATGACGATTTAATAATTTCCTAAAATAACTATTTGTTATATAATTCACTTTTATTAATTCTTTACAAATCTTAAATCAACATTTTAATATATTATATATCCATAAAATCTGAATAAATGAATTGATGTTACAAAATCTTATACTTTATTTATCTATTTCATGTATCTTACTAACTCATAGTTATTTATTTCGACATATTTGAAATTATCGAAATTGAATAATATATTTCATATATAATGTATCATTATCTATCTTTTATTTATTTTCCATTATTCTTTATATAATACTAAATATTTGTGACACATTTGATTGTTAATAAAAATGCAAAAAAAAACTCAATGTAATAAAACTAACTATTACAAATGCATCATTGGTATAAGCAAAAAAAATAAAAAAATAAAATAAATACCCGCCCGGTCGGGCGGGTCAAGGTCTAGTTTGTATTATTATGGGTCCATTACTTGGAAACAAACAGCGGATAAAATAAACAAAATAAACAAGTAGACTCTCCCAGGCACGTTTCTCGAAGCACTTTCGTCTCTCTCTAACCAGCGGATAAAAGACTACGCTTTCCCGCCTGTTACTGTTTATCTACCGGTCAAAAGTCTGCAAATTCAAATTGTTCCCCTTTTAGGGAAGTATCCTACGGTCCGAGCACGTTCCTGGTCTTTATACATCGGGTTCTTCCCCCGACTATTGTCGGAGGGACCGCCGGAACGCTCTCCTGTCCCGGAGACGAAGACTGAAGATGATGAAAGGAGGTGTCAAGCTGGTTTCAAATTTTTCCACTAAAGCAAAGTGTGAAAGCTGTGAAGAGAACTATTACGGAGGAAACTATTGAAAGATCCTTGTGCACTGGGGCTTCCTGGGCAGTGGGGATTAGCAATACAACCGTGGAATTTGGTTCTGACTTGATAAATTAGAGGTTTCTCTAGTACTGATACAACTCGAGTTAAGGGGATTCCCTTAAACGGTTGACTCTTCTTGCTGTTTTGAGAAGGTAATCTTACAGCTACCAAAAGATTGAGCTCAAAGCAAGGAGTAAAACACAAAGGCGCTGCAACAATGGCACATCGAAGACTTTCCTCTACTGAAAAAGGAAAAGGAGTGGATCTGGGTAATCAACAACCGCAGCGTGCTGCAAGAGTGATGGCCCCAGCTCCAGACAACTCAGAACTGCTGCGTAAACATCATCTTACCCTCATAGGCAGGGTAACCAACAGAACAACCCAAAAGGTCTGGTCAGTTATCCAGTTCTTCACAGAACACTGGAAAACAGAGTTTAAGCCTGTGGGATCTGATCTAGGGAACGGTTTGTTCCAGTTTCAGTTTGAGTTGGAAACTGACTTGCTCTCTGTCCTAGAGATGCGCCCTTATCACTATGCTAGATGGATGGTGATTATACAAAGGTGGGAACCTACAATCTCTCCCAAATTCCCTTCCTTAATACCATTCTGGATTAAGGTGCAAGGCCTACCGGTCCATCTATGGACGGAACCCATAATAAAAGTCATCGGAGAAAATATAGGCTTGTATGAGAAAGCGGAAATTACGTCTACTACTGCGAGGATGAGAGTTCATGTGGATGGCTTACTACCTTTAATCAAACAGTCGGTGGTAGATTTCCCCAATGGGGATGAGGTCCATACTACTCTGGTTTATGAACGCTTGGATAAGCACTGCCTGAAGTGCTGCAAGCTAGACCATGAGGTGAAAGAATGTCTGGTGGCAAGAGCCGAAGCCAAGGCGTTGAAAGCATTACAAGAGGAAACAGGAGGAAAATCGCTACTGGCGGAGAACCAGACAGTTCACAGAGAATCAGCGAAAACCTTAACAGCGGAGATCAGATCATCTGTTTCAAAAAATAAGGAGTACCGCAACGAGACCATGGGAAGGTTAACATACTCGAGAGATCACCACAATTCCTACTCAGCTAGAGAGGACAACAGAATGGGAAATAAGAGTTATCATTACAGAGATGGTCATAATTCTTGGAGGGACAAAGAAAGGAATGGCGGACAGCACTCAAGGTACCACCCCTATAAAAGGAAGGAAAATCAGGAGATTTCCTCAAGACAACAAATATATCGGGAAGTCCGAAGATTGGACCCACCTGAGCATCGTTCTATAAGAGAGACGGAAGGGCGCATGAGCAGCTACCAGGGGCCTGATAAAACTCATCGAAGAGATGAGATTCGTAGGGAGGAGTCTTCCTCGTCAAAAGAACTGCTCGATCCTACTGTAAGGGGGACTCCCCTTCGGCAGGAACCTCCCCAAATTGAAACCAACGTATTGGCAGAGGCGCTGGGAGAGGTAAGGGATACCTTAATGAAGTATACAAGAGTTGAGGATCCGACGGAGCGAGCAGCCCGTCTGGAAAGAATGCGACAAGCAGAGGAAAGTGGGCAGCTAGAAAGATCGGCTACACGTATAGCAGAGAAGGCGATGGCCAAACAGAAAGAGGTCCTCACCGAAAAGCTTGATGAGGCGATGCCTACAGCACGAATCCCTGTATCTCACCGACTTGAAGCCCCAAGCGAAGCTATTGTTCAGGAAACGACACCAAGAATCTCCGTGTCGCTCAGACTAGGAGATCCCGGGAATGGGATCAGCACACAGGAAAGAGAGCTTGAGAAATCCCCATCCACTACACCAAGGACTAGCGCAATTCTTAGACTAGGACCCTTGCAAACTGAACATCGGCCTTCTCTGGAGGAAGGACCGGGCACAAAAAAGAAAAGGGGAAGACCTCCAGGGAGCAAGAAGGTACCCAATAGTCCCCAAACTGTAACTGGAAATAGCTCTCGTAAGAGGAAAACGACTGCGAAGCCCCCAAACTGTAGACGGAGAGTGGGAACGGATAGCAAATCAGCGGGTACCCCAACAAGGACACTGAACAAGGCTACTACATCTAGGGGTTCTTCGGGGACTTCAGGAAGGACTCACAGCTCAGATAATGTTCCGCTGAGGAACATGATACCAAAGACGACAAGGAAAAGGGTGGATTTTCAGGACCCACCCCTGCCTCTTCCTTAAACATAGTGAGCTGGAACGTCCAAGGGATGGGGAACCCTTGGACTGTTCGACGACTGCGGGAAATGAAACGCAAAGATCATCCCGATATTCTATTCCTCACGGAAACAAAGAACCAGGATAGCTTCGTTCTAAAGGAGACAGAACCACTCATGTACGAGCACCATCTTTTGATTACGCCTACAGGGCACGGAGCCGGAGGGCTAGCATTATTCTGGAATCAGAAAACAAAAATACAAGTACTGAGCACATCGCCAAATCTTATAGATACTTGTATTGAATTTCAAGGGAAATCCTTTTATGCATCGTTTGTGTATGGTGATGTGGATAAACCGAAACGTAACATGCTCTGGAATTATCTGGTCGACAACACAATCACTAGAGATGCGCCATGGTTTATCACGGGTGATTTCAATGATTTACTTGATAATTCGGAAAAGGTGGGTGGACCACCAAGAGATGAAGGCTCTTTCAATGATTTACGAATGTTCTATTCAGAAGGAGACCTATATGATCTTCACCACTCGGGTGACCCACTATCATGGAGAGGCACAAGGGGAGACCATCTAGTAAGATGTAGACTAGATAGGGCAGCAGCAAACTCGGCATGGGCAGAGCTATTCCCAACAGCAAGATGCCATTATATGGCATTCAAGGCCTCTGATCATAAGCCACTGCTTACAAGCGTTGAGTTTGAAAAGCATCGACGAAGAGGTTTGTTCAGATATGATCGACGCCTGAAGGATAACTTAGAGGTCAAAAGTCTGGTTAGCAAAGTCTGGAAAGGGGCGACGAATAAATCTGTGCGGGAAAGAATCATACTCATGCGGCAGGCCATTTCTGAATGGAACAAAAACCAGCATCGAAATAGCAGACTTGTGATAGAAGAAAAGAAAGTCGAGCTTAACGTAGCTCTCTCAAGCACAGAAAATGATAAGAGGCTGATCGACAAGCTTTCTATTGAACTGAAAGAGGCTTACGCAGCTGAAGAGAGCTACTGGAAACAGAGAAGCAGATTGATGTGGCTAAGATTGGGAGATAGAAACACTGGGTTTTTTCATGCGGTGACAAAAAACAGAAGAAGAGTCAATGCTTTCACTGTGATCGAGGATGAAGATGGCTCTATGGTGTACAAGGAGCATGAGATAGGCAGGGTAATCACCAAGTACTTCACCAAATTGTACTCTACGGCTGGCGAGAGTAACAGGGAAGACATTGTAGCCCAAGCGCTGAATCCAATCATAACAGCAGAAGACAATGAGGCGCTCACCAAACCACCTTCACCGCAAGAGATTAGGGATGCAGTGTTTTCTATACACGCGGATAAAGCACCGGGGCCGGACGGATTTTCGGCAAGTTTTTTCCACTCAAATTGGGAGACAATAGGGGGAGAGATTATCAAAGAAGTTCAAGACTGTTTCGCAGCAGAAACTCTACCCCAAAGGATCAATGAGACACATATAAGGCTAATCCCGAAGATCCTAAGCCCCCAAGCGGTTGGTGATTACCGACCCATTGCTCTTTGCAATGTTCAGTACAAGATCATATCCAAAATACTGACGAGGAGACTACACCCAATTCTCTCAACAATCATTTCAGAGACTCAATCGGCGTTTGTACCCGGAAGAGCGATCTCGGACAATGTTCTTATCACTCATGAGGTGTTACACTTCCTGAAAACCTCGGATGCGGAGGTACGTTGCTCTATGGCCGTCAAGACCGATATGAGCAAGGCCTACGACCGGCTTGAATGGGATTTCATCCGAGCAGTGATGCAACGGCTAGGATTCCACTCCAAATGGACCAATCTCATCATGCAGTGTGTTTCTACTGTCACTTACTCCTTTCTCATTAACGGTTCGCCTAGAGGAAGTGTGAAACCAAGTAGGGGTATCCGTCAAGGAGATCCTCTCTCACCATACATATTCATCATGTGTAGTGAGGTACTCTCGGGGCTGTGTAATAGAGCACACGCTGATGGATCTTTGATCGGGATTCAAGTTGCGCGGGGGTGCCCACAAATCAATCATCTTCTCTTTGCCGACGATACCATGTTCTTCATAAGAGCAAACAAGGAATGCTGTGCCACACTGATGAAGATATTGAAGAGCTATGAAGAAGCGTCGGGCCAAAGAATCAACCCGGACAAGTCAGCAATAACGTTCTCGAGAAAAACTCCAACGGAGCTCAAATCGGTTGTGAAAGGGGTACTGCAAATCGACAAAGAAGGCGGAGTGGGGAAATATTTGGGATTGCCGGAGCATTTTGGAAGGAGGAAAAAAGATCTATTTACCTCAATTGTGGACAAGATCCAACAGAAAGCTAGGGGATGGTCAACCAAACATCTATCCATGGCGGGGAAACTAGTTATGCTGCGAAGTGTGCTCTCAGCCATGCCAAATCATTCCATGACATGCTTTAAGTTACCGGTATCTTTATGCAAGCGCATTCAGACGGTCTTAACACGCTTCTTTTGGGATGGTAGAGAGGGGAATAGGAAGATGGCATGGGTAGCTTGGTCAAATATGGCGTTACCAAAGGAGCAAGGGGGACTTGGCTTTAGAGACTTCCAAAGCTTTAATGATGCTTTCCTTGCTAAACTCAGCTGGAGAATCATGCAAAATCCAGATAGCCTTATGGCTCGAGTGTTACTCGGGAAGTATTGCATTGGCGAGGATTTCCTTACGTGTGGAACAAGATCTGTGATGTCCCACGGTTGGCAAGGGATTCTGATAGGCAGAAACCTACTAGTACGGAATCTCGGGTGGGCTGTGGGTGATGGGAAATCAATAAAGATATGGTCCCAACCTTGGCTAAGCCTAAACCAACAGGAGCAACCTATGGGACCACCAACGGAGGCGTCGTCTGAGTTACTCGTGTCTGACCTGCTGCTAGCTAACTCGAAGGAATGGGACAGAGAAAAGATCCAGATCATTTGCCCTGCGGAGGAGAGGAAGATTCTGAGCATCAAGCCTAGTTTATCGGGGGCTCCGGATAAACAAATATGGCTGGGCACAGAAACCGGGGTGTATACAACAAAAACAGGATATTATGCAGCTTTGCAACATCGAAATCAGACCCCGGCAGATGCGGTTCATAATCTGGATAACCAGTTTGATTGGAACAAACAAGTGTGGAAGATTCCTACTGCACCAAAAGTTCAGATGTTCCTTTGGAGATCTTTCAAGAATACCTTACCGGTGGGAACAAATCTGATAGCGAGAAACATCCCGGTGGACCACAGATGCAGAAGGTGTGGAAGCCCTGAATCTAGTACTCATCTTCTGTTTCATTGCTCTTTTACGCAACAAGTGTGGAGTAACATCCCATTTCAGCAGAGCCTTGATTTTAGCGGATTACTAGATTTAAGGGAAATCTGGATATCTTTGCGTAACAAGGTCGTCCTTCCCCCTGTGGGCTTGACATCACAGCAGCTAACTCCGTGGATCCTTTGGCATATCTGGATAGCGAGGAACAACATCATTTTCAATAATAAACCTGCAACACCAGAGGAAACGGCAACAAAAGCTATGGCTGCGGCAAGGGAATGGGCGCTAAATCAGACAAAAGAGCAAATATGGCAAAAACAGAGCATCCCAATGGAGATTCCTCTGTATGATAATATTATTCGAACTGATGCGGCTTGGAATGAAACTCTCTTACTTGCAGGTCTAGGATGGACAATCTCCACTGGAAATTATACTCGATCCTTTACTACGCCCGCAGAGTTCGTGGGGTCTCCCCTGATTGCCGAGAGTATGGCCATGAGAGCTGCTCTCCAAAAATGCAAGGACATGAAGCTCCCCAGAATCCTGTGTGAATCGGACTCCTCGGTCATGATCAAAGCGTTAACTTCTAAGGAGGTGAACATGGAGATCTATGGTATTGTGGCGGATATCAACGAGCTTGTTCGAGCTTTTGATTCTGTTGTCTTTAGATGGATTCCTAGAGAGAAAAACAGTTGTGCTGATTCTCTGGCTAAGAAATGTCTAGCTGATGAAGTTATTGTAGTGGCTTTAAATGTTACCTAACTTTTTGAATGAGAAATGAATGGTTGTGTTTCAAAAAAAAAAACAGCGCATGTTCATCCGGTCTATTTATACATTAACTATCTACATATATTGTATATGACGGTATAATTAGTCATTCCAGTGACATCATAAATAATTATTGATTGTGGACAGGCCTTGGGTATTCAGATATTTTGATAGTCTCGTATAATAACTCGTTATTTTATCCGTTAAATTTAATTACATTCGTTATTCGATCCAAAAATTTCGGATATCTGTAAAATTTTGAATCAAACCAAATACTAAAAATCAATATCCATTAAAATTGAAACAAATCACAAATATTAAAATTTTGGAAAGCGGATATCCGATCCGATCCGGCAATATATAAATACATATATATTGATTATATTTAAAGTCTTAAATATATAAAATTATATAATTATTATTCTAACATCCGATTTGAAAAACTATATTCATATTATTACTCATATAAAAGTATTACATAAAAAGAAAAAAAAATTATGACAATTATATTTTTTTTCTTAAGTTTTGTGTTTTATAATTTTTAACTAAGCTTAAAAACTTACAAAATAAATTCACTACTTCTTTTAATTTTTATTTTTTATATCAAGCAAAAAATTATTTTACAAGACAAATTTGTATCGAATTTTTAAGATTATTTGTATTGATCAAAACGGATGAGATATCCGTAAGTATTCGTAAATATTCGTAAATATCTATTTATTTTCCGGATATCCGTTTCGGATATCCGTATTTTTATGAGGTAAAACAAATCGAAAAATTAGATATCCGTAACATATGAAGCAAATCACAGATATCTTCATCTGGATATCTGATCTGTGTCCAGCCGTAATAAGAACTGATTGGTCCTGAATTGTAGGGATGAACACGAGGCAAGTACTTGTCAATTCTTGGTTACTTGCTATTTGACTTGGTTTGTCGAAGTAATTTGTTTTTCGACTCAGTACTTGACTTGCTTGAAACAAGTACTTGAAAAAAAATTGATATTTGCAAATAATTTGTCTTGCCTTGTTACTTGCTAAACCAAGTAATTGACTCTTGGTTACATATAAAAAATACATATTCTAAAATTTTTAACATCCAATAGTCACATGAATTTAAAAAGAAGTTGAGACAAAAATGAAAATAAGCATTCAAAATATTGAAAGACCATATGAAAATCATTGTTCTTCCATTTTATTTCGGTGTTCCAAAAAAAGATTTTTGTTTACTTCTTGATCATGTTTTGCTTCTGCAAAACCAAAAAACGTTTTGTTCCTGCAAAAGAAAATACTTAAATGCAAACCAAACGTATGTGATAATATAAGACATTATAAGATGATAAGATGTATTCGAACCTTTCATTCTTCATCCAGAGTTAAGCTAACTCCTTAGACCAAATTTATATAAATATTTGAAGTTAAGCTAACGAGTATTTTATTGAACAAGTAACATATAACGAGTAATGAAGAAAGTATAAAAAAATGAAACAATATTAGATATTTGCCTTGTCTTTGCAAGTAGTGAAATTTTTTGACTTGTTATTTACTTTGCTAACGGCGAATACTCAATTTTTAAGGCGAATGCGAGTCACGTCACGAGAATAAGGCGAGTATCGAAAAAGGATGTCCAGCCATGCTGAATTGATAAGAATTCTTATTTTCTTTAGTCCATTTCGTGTCTTTTCATTTTCTAGTAAATACAAAAAATTTTCCCATGAATATATAGTTAATTAGGCATGGATCATACTTAGGTTATGAACGGAACATTTGTAAGTGCCTAATTGAAAGGCGTTTTCCGAAAACCGCTTTCATTTACCAATCAACATTTATCTCTAATTTATGTTTTTTAACAAAAAGAAAAAGTAGCTGTTTGCAGTTTTTGGCAACTTTTTAACACTTAGACCGTCTTTCTAATTCTATTAATATATTTATTTTCCATTATTTTTAATCAAAATCATACCTTTTTTTTTCAAAACCGCACATTTTTGTACAAAACTGCACTATTTTTCTATCAAAATCGCAAACCGTATGAACCATTATTGGATGCACCGCACTTTAGTTCTGTTCCGTTTATTTTACCAAATCCGTCGTTACCATTCAAACCCTTATCTTATAGAATTTGATTCTCATCAAAATAGACAATCGCTATTTATTTAAACATTTATGCACCTCTGGTTCATGTTTACATATTTATTGATTCCAGAGTATTATTAGATTTTGACCCGAAATTTAAAATTGTGGATTGCCTCTTTTATAAATATTTAATTTTATAACATAAATATTTTATACTATACATTTGTTTAGTGATGATTTTTATTATTTTAAATTTATATGAAAATATTTTATGTGTGTTTGTATTGATGTTTAATAGTTGTTTAATAGTTATTTTGGGTGATCTTTATTAACTGAGAACATATATTTAAATTGAAATTAATATTCAGATTTATATATATATATTTTTTTAGCAATAAACAAAGACATTATTAAATAATTTTTATAAGTATAATAATATATGAACCAAAATAGGATAGTTTGTATTTTAAAGTTTTCACACTGATTTTAGTTTTATTTTTGTGATTTTAGTTGAAATGTATTAATATATATTTAGCCAAGTTTCATTAGTTGATATATAGTTTAAAATACTTTTATTATAAAATTGATTGAATATGTTAGCTAAACTTCAACCTCTATAGGACTTGATAAATATTTTAATTATTTGAGGAAAACCATAAAACTTACGTTTTAAAGGTTTAAATATAATACACCATATATTCAAGTATTCTTTATATCAACTAACCTGTAATAATTCATTTTTCAGAAAAAATATTCTCATCTAATTTTAATATTCTAGCTTTAAAAATTATTGTTTCAGAGTAAATATTTCATTGTTGACTATATTTTTATTATGTGTTGTTAATTTATTTTCTTACATAATTAAAGTATTTGAGTAAATGAAATTCATTATACTGATATTTTTTATTTTAATTAATCTAAAATTAGGCTTGCAATATTTTATTACTCGAACATTGGGGTAGTGTCAATGGATATTATAATTAATTTTTGTTAGTTGTGGGGTTTACCACACTTTAAGCCCATACTAGGTGGTTATCTGCAAATTTGCGGATACAAATAATTTTAAAATTTTAAGTTTTGACATTCAATAATATATTATTTTAAAATTGAATGTATTTTTGGTAGATAATTTTTTAATAAACATATTTTATTTATTAATATTTTTCAAAATTCTTAAATGTGATTTATGTAGTATTTAGTTAGATTTTTACATCTTTTACAAAACTATATTTTATTAAATTATCGTTAGAACACACACACACACATATATATATATAGTTTAATTGACTTGCAGATCAAATTTTTCATCCAAAAAAATTATTAAAATCCAAAAATATGAATTCATGTGACAAATAGACCCACACTTACAACTAAAGTAAAAATCACAAAAACTATTAAGAAGAAACATAACTATATATATGTGAATTCTATTAATTTAGTAAAAAGTTAAGAATATAAACAATTTCATAAATTTAGGAATATACTTTTATTCATAATATTATTTGGATTATTTTATAACTGATGTGATTTGTGTTGTTATTGTGCTTTTAGATCAAATCAAAACGATTTTTTGTTTTTGGGAATTTTGAAAATGATGAACTTGTGAAGAAAATAATATTTAGCGATTGATTCTGATTTAATAACATTTTATAACCTCTTATAAAGAAAACTATACAATTATAATAATTTATAAAATAGTTACAAATTTTTAAATTTTATGAATTTTTAAATTTTATGTATATTTTCTCAGAAGTTTTAAAATCTTTTTCATAAATCCTAATAAATGGTTTTATAACTAAAGAAAATAATTTGTTATCTACGATAAATAATTTATAAACTTAAAAATGACTTATGAGAAACTCTTCTTTATAAATGGTTTTATAAATCTTTATAGCATTTTTTATGGATCTTTATATATTGATTTGTAAACTCTTATTAATGATACAATAATCATTATTGATGATTTAAAACCTTAAAATGATTACCAACTATTTATATAATTATAAACTGTTATATATCTTTTATAAACCATTAGAAATGAATCAATATAAATGACTTAATGTATTTTACAAAATATATGTTAATCAGCAGATGATTTTAAACTAATATAAATTAGGCACTTACAAATGTTTTACAAAATATATATTAATAATGAGGACGCATATAATATATCATGGTAAGTTAAAATCTAATGATCAATGGCAAGATGTGTAATTAACCTAGTAAGAAGAGGATCTTTAAATATATATGGTGTGAGAGTGATTGTGGTATTGCCACATAGGAAATGACATTTTTGATAATAACACATGAGGTAAAGGTTATTTAATAATAGTGCTCCTCAAATAATAAAAAGAGGATTAGGCGAGATTATTATGAGTTTTTTTTTTGAAAATGGCTTATTATTATGAGTTTAAATGAGTAAGATCGGTTAGTAAATTATCCATAATTAATTATTTTCTAAATTCTTAAGGAAACTAAAATAATTATGTTTACATATATTTTATTTATGTTTACATATTAAGTTACCTTTAAAATGAATTTATCTAATCTATTAAAACTAAAGTACAAAAAAGAAATAACCCTGACTTTTCCATAATAATTACATTCATATGCCACTGGTTTAAAACTGTGTCGTTTGACAAATGTTATACCAACTACTCTGCTATTAACGAAATCGTGATTGACTTGAACCTAACCCAATTCTTGGGTCGTTAGTTTAACAAAGAAAATGAAATGTTATGGGTTTACTATAAAGGATGCCCCAGATCACAATTACTCATCACCAAACCAATGGAACTTGTGACCAATTGTCTAATAGATTATTTAAGCAATAACAAACCAAAACGTAAATATTTATCTCCATTCTTTGTTTCTTAGTTGAATATATGATAATAAACATTGTGTTTATAATTTTAAACCAAGTATGGTTTAGGTGTTTTAAATCCTACCTAATTTATGATTTGTTTAATCTCAGTACAAAAACAAAATAATCCATCCAAAAGCGAAGATTTAATATGAGTATTAAAAAAATTATCAGAAGATATAATCCATCCCAAATCGAAACTAACATTTCAAAAAAAAACAATACTTACTTATACGCAATAACTGTTAATTGCAGAATCTCATAATAAAATATTTTTTTCTAAAATAAACAATTTTTTTTTCTTTTTCTATGTAGTCTATATGTCAATAAAAGATATCATTAACTAACAAAATAAATGATATCAATTAACTACATAACTAGTTTTCGTTAAAAACGTATATTCTCTGTTAGATATGATATTCAACAAAAGAAAGTATATTAATTAATTTAAAAACAAATATATCGTGAGATTTTGCGTGGAGTTCACAATTAACTAAATCTTTCTCCAATTTAACCTATTCATCCATCACAACTATATATATCGACTTCATCTATCGTAAAAACATATCAAAGAAAACCCAATTCCTAAACATGTCTATTGTTACAGCTTTTGATCCTTTCACAAAACTCAGACCTTACAAAAACATTGGAGAGTTCAAGTGAAATGTTTGCATTCATGGAAGCAACATACTTCATTAGGAGGTGATAGCTTTGAGATGATTTTAGCAGATCAATGGGTAACTTTATGTTTATAACCTTACTTCTCTTTATAACATTACTTATGTTTCTTTGAATCTAATATATTTGTCTGTTTTTTTAGGGGAACAAAATCCAAGCAACTTGCAAACCAAGTCTCATGTACCGACTTCAACGAGCCTTAGCCATTGATAAATGAGGAGTTGTTTAAAACGTATCTGTCTCGACAGCAGGTGGTCAGTACCGAACAACAAAACATAAGTGCAAGATAAATTTATATAGCAGACGACGCTGTGCTTTTGGATGTAATAGATAGAGTTCATGAACTTGGTGATGAACGCTAGAATACTGAACAAGACACATTAATGTCAAAATAATAAATCTATAAGCATTTGGTATGTAAAAATTTCATCACATTTAGATATATATTAATGGCCGTCAGAGGTTTATAACTAATAAAGATAGTAACAATGTCCAAAAAACAATTGTATACATTTGATTTTAGTTGTTGTTTTAGGTTTGTGCATATAGATCAAGAAAAAAATAATTAAATTTGTATATTTTTAAAATAAAATCATCATTGCCCATATATCTAACCACATTTCAATCAATAAAAATAGAATAGTGTATAAAATTAATAAATTTTGTACTAAAACGATATTTATTTTGAAACTAAAATTTTACTCTACAACGATAACTAAATTGAAAAAGAGAGTAGTAAAGATAATAACCAAGAAAAATAAAGAATCAATAGAGCTACGAAAGCTTATAACCAATATAGATATTAATTCTTATTTGGACCGAGTATATTAAATATTTGTAGGTGAAATTAGTGTAAGTGTTATAGGTGGTCTTATTTTGCTTTTAGAATATTCTCTTGTTTAAGGAAATTAATTGACATAATATTGTTATTAAATTAAATAGAAAATGATACAATTGTAAATATTTTTAAAACTTAATGGGATCCTCATGTTTTAACAGTATAGATTTATTGTTTTGTTATTCTTTGCATATCAATTATGGGTTTTTCGTCTCAAATATAATTTTTTCTTTAATATTCCATTCTTTTCATTTTATATGTCATTTAAAGTTTTTCCACACATATTAAAAATTATGAATTTTTATGTTATAATTAATACATTGTTGTAACTGTTTTTGTTAACTGATGAGTTGAAAGACATAAATAAAATAAAGACTATCACAAATCTGTATTGAAAATATAAAGTGACACATATAATAAAACAAATTTTAAAGTTTTACAACAACATTTAAAATGAAACATAGAAAGTAAAAATGTCTATAAGATTTTTTTATCACATAATGTCTATAAAAATTATTTCTCTCTATATACACTCAGGTAGAGGTGTCAAAATGGATAAACCTTAGTGGATCAGTCCAAACCAATCCAAACCATAGATTTTAATGGATAGAAAAATTGCATACAAATTGATTAATGGATAAAATTGGTTAGTGGACTTAATAATTTGGGTTAAAATGGTTGGAATTATAGTGGGTGATGATTTATTCATAACCAAACCATTAAGAATTTCTAACAGACATAAACTTAAATCAAATTTATAAACAAAAAACAACCAAAACCTATTTCTAAACCAATTTTACTACACCAAAATTTATTATTTATTTTCACATGTATATAATTAAATTTTAATAGACTAAATCTAACCCAAACAAAAAATCTATAACCAAACCAATAAAAAATTGTAACCAACACAAACTCAAATCAAATATAAAAAACTCCAAATTTTTTAATAGATATTACTAAACCAAGTTTTTATTTATTTTATCATATATCAAAATCAATTTAAATAAACTAAATGTATCCTATTTTTTCATACATTTTTTGTCGATACACAATTTCTCAACTATATACATATTATATATTATTTTCTTATTAAACTTTAACCTTTTTTCAAAAAACCATAAAATCAAATTTTCCCATCAAAATCGCAAAACTAAGTTTTTCCGCCAAAACCGTAAGGTCGAGTTTTCCCGCCAAAACCGTAAGGTCGAGTTTTCCCGCCAAAATCGCAGAATCGAGATTTCCTGCCAAAACCGTAAAATCAATTTTTCCGCCGAAACCGCAAAATCGAGTTTTCCGCCAAAAATATATGATCGAAGTTTTCCGCCAAAACCGTAAAATCGAGTTTTCCGCCAAAACTGTAAAATCAAGTTTTCCGTCAAAAGCGTAAAATTGAATTTTTCCGCCAAAAGCTTTCCGCCAAAACCGTAAAATCGAGTTTTTCTGCCAAAACTGTAAAAATTGAGTTTTCCCACCAAAACCACAAAATCGAGTTTTCCCGCCAAAACCACAAAATCAGGTTTTTCCGCCATAACCGGAAATTCGAGGTTTTCCGCCAAAATCGTAAAATCAAGTTTTCCCGTCAAAAACGTAAAATTGAATTTTTTTCCGCCAAAAGCTTTCCCGCCAAAACTGTAAATCATTCCATCAAAACAGTAAAATCGAGTTTTCCGCCAAAACTGCATAGTTAAGTTTTCTAGCCAAAACCGTAAAATCGAGTTTTCCCATCAAAACCGCAAAATCGAGTTTTCCCGCCAAAAATATATGATCGAATTTTCCACCAAAACTGTAAAATTGAGTTTTCCACCAAAACTGTAAAATCAAGTTTTCCGTCAAAAGCGTAAAATTGAATTTTTCCGCCAAAAGCTTTCCGCCAAAACCGTAAAATCGAGTTTTCCGCCAAAACTGTAAAATTGAGTTTTCCCACCAAAACCACAAAATCGAGTTTTCCGCCAAAACCACAAAATCGAGTTTTCCGCCAAAACCACAAAATCGAAGTTTTCCGCCAAAATCGTAAAATCAAGTTTTCCGTCAAAAGCGTAAAATTGAATTTTTCCGCCAAAAGCTTTCCGCCAAAACTGTAAATCATTCCATCAAAACAGTAAAATCGAGGTTTTCCGCCAAAGCGCATAGTTAAGTTTTCTAGCCAAAACCGTAAAATCGAGTTTTCCCATCAAAACCGCAAAATCGAGTTTTCCCGCCAAAAATATATGATCGAATTTTCCACCAAAACTGTAAAATTGAGTTTTCCCACCAAAACCACAAAATCGAGTTTTTCTGCCAAAGCTGTAAAATCAAGTTTTCCGTCAAAACTACAAAATTGATTTTTCCGCCAAAACCGTAAAATCGAGTTTTCCGCCAAAGCTGTAAAATTGAGTTTTCCCACCAAAACCACAAAATCGAGTTTTCCCGCCAAAACCACAAAATCAGGTTTTTCCGCCATAACCGGAAATTCGAGGTTTTCCGCCAAAATCGTAAAATCAAGTTTTCCCGTCAAAAACGTAAAATTGAATTTTTCCGCCAAAAGCTTTCCGCCAAAACTGTAAATCATTCCATCAAAACAAGAAAATCGAAGTTTTCCGCCAAAACCACAAAATCAGGTTTTCCGCCATAACCGGAATTCGAGGTTTTCCGCCAAAATCGTAAAATCAAGTTTTCCCGTCAAAAACGTAAAATTGAATTTTTTTCCGCCAAAAGCTTTCCCGCCAAAACTGTAAATCATTCCATCAAAACAGTAAAATCGAGTTTTCCGCCAAAACTGCATAGTTAAGTTTTCTAGCCAAAACCGTAAAATCGAGTTTTCCCATCAAAACCGCAAAAATCAAATTTTTCCGCCAAAACTGTAAAATTTTGTTTTCCTACCAAACTTGTATTTTCCTTTCTAAACGGTAAAATATAGTTTTTTCCGTCAAAACTACAAAATTGATTTTTCCGCCAAATAAAAAATTTATATTTTCCATTAAGACCATAAATCCATGCTTTTCTAATGTCTAAACAATATTTTTATTTTCAACCAAAAATTAATATATTTTTGCTTGATAACCATTCAAATTATAGTATTATTTTTATTGGATAAACCATTAAAACCATTAATTTATTAACTTAAATGAGTTATGGATTTACCCTATCCATTTGACAAATGGATTTGGTTAAACCACAACCCATGTAAGCTCAAAACTATTTGGATATGGTTTGGTTTGGGTTGGTTTACCCATTTTGACACCTTTACACTCAGGAGACAACAATTTAATATTGTAAAAAATTTCTATATTTATAATCATTTGTACATTTTCTCCTCATTTCCGCCTTCTTTTCTAACGGATCCCAAATCCAATTTTCTTAATTCTCCAGTCAAATTTTTGGTTGGTGTTGCTCAACCTGTTGTCTTGCATGTAAATCTGTCTGACAAAAAAATATCAATACTATCACAATTTAACATTTACCCATACTATTCTTTAGAATATTACTTCTTTGTCGCTAAACTTGCGTATAGTTCTTGTGTTACTCGCAATTAAAACAAGCGATCCATTGTACTTGAAATGGGCGAGACCCACTTAACTATTTTTCATTTATTGACCCACTAAAGAATTATATAGTTATATATATTCATTATTATCATATACAATTATTATATATCTTATCAACTTTTTTTTGTTATATTGACTTCATAGATTTTAAGATTCATAGCTTTGGAAGAACAATAATTGATTTATTTAAGATACATATACACTTGTGGTATAAACCCAAGAAAGGTCTTGCTGCAACCATGCGTATAAAGACCATATAATCGAGGAGAACTGAAACTTAAAAGGGATTTAGGTTGTGATTCTTGTGAATACAGCGATAGAAAACCCACCTGATACCATTGCCATGGCAACCTTCCTAGCATCAGAAATATTAATATATACATCAGATAACTCTAGATCATCCCTCCAGCTTCTAGTACAACCAAGATGTGCATGACATCTTGCATACCTTATGTATACCTCTTAATATGACGCAAAATAAAGATGTAAGCAACAATAAGTGTCTGTATACTGTGTGTATGTGTACAGAAAGTAGGAAAGATGACATATGCAATCAGTGCCGGCTGTGGCTTAATGCTGGGGAATCAGATGCTTTAGGCGCCAAATTAGACTAAATAATAAAGAACGCCATGATTTGTAGAATATGCATGTATCCCAGTGGTTCACTACAAGAAATTCGGACTGGGCAAAAATACTTGGTACTTGTCATTAGCAAGTCGAGTACTAAGTCGCAAAAATGTATTACTTGTAAATACAAGTCAAGTAACAAGTTGTAAAAAAAAAGTTAGTATCCGCCTTGTTAATACTTGGTACTCGTAAAAAGTACTTAATCGTATTTAGATTTGTGTAAAATGTTTTTTCGTGGAATGAAAATAACTAATGAATCTGGAAAATATATATAACTAATATTTTGAGATACAAATCTATAACAATCTAGTGTATGCATGAATTTCTTTGTAATTTATTCCACATTGGTATTCTCAAATCGAAAAATAATTATTAAGAAAACTTAACCTACACTTACAAATAGAATGATTTTTTCACCTTCACATATATGGTCAACATTATTTTACTCACAAATTGGACATGAATATACATAAAATCAGTTTTAATTTTTGGTGTTGGTCCATATTATCTAGATAACGGGTCAAAGCAAGTAACTGCAAGTATTATATTTTCGGATGAGTACTTGAAAGATCAAGTACTTGCTTTAAATAAGTCAAGTAACAAAGCAAAATTTTTAATACTTGGACGGAGCAAGTCGGGTAACAAGTATAGCTAAAACAGCAAGTACTTGCCCTGTGCCCAACCCTACAAGAAATAGATTAATTTATGACCTCTAATTTTGTTAGATATTGGTCAGAAACACTATAATTTGACCAAATTTTGATCACATAAGACCGTCTAAAATACACCGTCAGAAAATGAATTTGGTCAGCCAATGTCAAAAAAAATTTGACCATATTAAGTCGACAGAATTTTCGTCAAAAACAAACATTAGAAAGTGGTCAAAAATTACTTATCCGTTTTCTGATAAAATTCTGACCATTCTTTTATGTTGACTTTCTGAGAATTTTTCAGATTAATTTTTATTACTATTTAATTTGATATTTTATCTAAATATAATAACAATATGAATACATTAAAACTTAATGAAATTGAATAAATTTGAATTAAAGTTATGTGTAACATAAGAATTGAAGTTTAGCAAGATAAGAATACATATTAAAAAAAAGTACCAATTCCTCTCAAGAAAAATAACTACACTTTGAACTGGTTGTTCTCAAATGCCAGATTCATTTGTTTACAAGATACCAACAACTAACTTCGACCTGGAAACACAGCTCTCACTTTCTATATCACTCTATATTTACATACACACAGCCTTGTTTAACTTCTTTTGCAGCTTGTTTCCTTCCCTTTGTACGATGTTGAATGCCGACTTTCTGGAAATATGCAGAGGAAATCATTTGTATGTTAGAAAGTTGCATCTTGAATATTAATGTTGAATAAACAACAAAAAAATCATTAAATAAAACTTACCATGAACTCTTTCTTAGGTGATAGACTGGTCTCAATGATCTCTCGTTCTGAAGTCACTGCTGACTTCAAGTCATCATCTACTATCCATTGACCATCGGGTAACCTGTTACAAGGAAGAATAAACTGAAATAGCAGAGAAGAAGAAAATAAAAAAGGAGAGTAATAGAAAAAGGGATGAGAAGAGAATGAAAAGGTTGGATGGCGCCGTTTGAGGAGGAAGCTGAACTTAGGAGGATGAGGAAAGAAGATTTGATATCTAGGTTAAATTAGAGACATCATCAAAAAATGGTCAAAATGTGGTTAAAATTTTCCGACCACTTTTTGACATACATTTTGGTTAAAAAAATTCGATCATTTTCTGACCAGCTTTTTTTATACATCACAAACTGGACAAAATAAGGTTACAATTTTTTTTGACCATTTTTTGGTTAGAAATCAGTCAAAAGACTTTGACCACTTATTGATGATACGTTTTGGTTAAAAAATTTAACCAAATTTTGACCATTTTTGTTATTCATCACAAAATGGACAGAATAAGGTCATAATTATTTCTAATCATCTTTATTGGTCAGAAATATGGTCAAAATGTAATATGTTTTCTTGTAGTAGTTGTGTATCATTCTGTTGAGCGATAGGTGCTGGGCTCGAACCTTGAAGTGCGCCAAAACATTTTTTTCCTTTAGGCAGTAGTTTATACTGGGCCGGACCTGTATGCAATAAAAAATACACCAAAGATTTTTCAAAAAAGAAAACAATACCTAAGACATCCGGTCTTTGACCATATTCAACATGCTTGCTAGCTAGAGTTTGAATCTTTCCATATTGATGCTGATATAAATTATTATATATTTTAATAAGAATACAAATATCTCACAAAACTTGGCAGATTGAGAAAGTATAGTTTCTTCTCGTCTGCTCTTCCATGCTGACCTAATAAAAAACAATCTGGTTTCATATCTCCATGCAAACACATTTTTGATATAAGGAATGAAGATGGCATGACAGTGAGCTCAATGATACCGAAGCTTAGCTATAAAATGTAAATCTTTTTGTTCGACTTTAATTAAATTAATTCCTAAAACAGTTGGAAATAACAACAAATTTCACTAACCCTTCATACGCAGTTCCTCAAGAATAGACATGGCCTCCACTACAATGCAAACTACCATATTTGGAGACATCCCACCATAACTTGATTGATTATCTAATTCAAATTATCTGCATCGATTAATCGGTTTCTTTCATCGATGCATCTGGAGCAGTCTATGTACTTAGAGCCTTACGTCCCGCTAAGCCATGACTGTATCCAAATATGGTTCTTTGGCTTGGAACAGTTATGTCGACTAAGTAAGTGACTATCGAATCATGACGATTGTATATCACTAAACGCTATAGTCTCTTCTACCTATTACAAATCAATTCTAATTTTATATCAATCCTTATATGAGAAGAACCATTATTATCAAGCCAACCGTAAATTATTTTTAAATCATAAATGTATACACATAATACATTTAAAAATCAGAAACTTAACTTTAAATGAATTCATTGTGTCAAATACATAATAAGCATCCCATAACTAAAATAGCAAAATTTTATCATTATACATGGAACGTTTTGTGTGGTAAACCTTTAGTTAGCAAATCTGCTACCATCAATAGTTTAAGAGTAGAAAAATTGTGGCATTATATACTAGGTTTTTTCGCATTATTACGTGTGGATCATGTATTTAAAAATATTTTTTACTTATATGTAGATTGTTGCATTTTATGCTGTCTTTAATTTTAAATTTATATAGTCGATTTAAAAGTAGTATTATTTGTATATACGGCTTGAATTAAAAAGATCAATATTATATCATAAACAAATGAATAGAAAGAAAATGATTTCCAATAATGCATTTAAAATATCATTCTAACTAGATGATTATCCGCGCCCTGCGTGGAGTGAATATTTTTTTAAAAAATATTGTATTTAAATGTTATAAAGAATATACATTTTGTTATCAATAACATTCTTTACATTTGATTACAGGTAGACATTTGAGCAACATTTGATTTGGTTCGGTCTGGATCATTGTGGTTTTGGTTCGGTTCAGATTTTCGTGGATTTGGTTCGGTTTTGGGTTTAGATAACCTATTTAAAAAAGTTTCAAAAAGTAAATTTCATATATGTTTTAAATTTTTCAAAGTCTAAAAATCAAAATAATATATCATATAAATTTGAATAATGTATGCCAAAATACTTAAACTTAACATAAAAATTGGTTTAGCTTAAATTTTTAGATAGGAAATCAAAAGATATCTTAAGTATTTTGGTATTTAGTATTAATTATTATTTTAAACATGTACTCATAACTATTTGTATATATTTCCAAGTATTTTAGACAACTTAAAAACATTTTATATTTTGTGTATATTCTTTTAGATATTAAATTTTTTAAAAATTAATATATTTAAGTTTATAAATCTGGTTCAGATATGTTCGAATACTCGGAATATTTCTGTTCGGATTAGGTTCAGTTCCGGTTCTTTAGATACCCAAATTTTGAACCCATTCGGATATCTAACCAGTTTTGGTTAAAGTTCAGTACTATTTTTGGATCAGACTTGGTTCGGTTTTAGATTTAGATTTTTTGCCCAATCCTATATTTTTATTGTAACAAAATTTTAAACAAAAATGATGATGGTTCATATTGATTTTGGGTATGCAATAATTTTTAAACAAAAACACATTTTACTATGCACGTGATCCATTTAGTTAATCACTAAAAACTGTTATATGTCAATTTAAGGAAAACAATGGACTGAACTTAAAAAATATTACCGTTTCAGATTGTCAATCGACACTTCCAAATATTTCATTTTGGTGTTGTGATGAATAGAAAAGGGGCTAGGGTTAGGAAAACAAATTTTATACGCACTCCATGTCTCGTTAGTGATTTCAGTAGCTTATAAATAAATCTTCGTTGTATCGATCTCTTGTAAGATTTTTGAAAAATATTAATTAATAAAATCTTACACTTGCTAGAGTAATCAATTGTTTCTCAATTAATATATATGAGATTAGAGTATTCACATAAATCAAAATAATACATCTTGCTTATTTACAATATTTTTGTGGTAAATAAATCAAAATAATCATTTTGTTTATTTTATATGGTATGTAATTAAATTTCAATGATGTTAACATAATTATATAGTATATTTGAATATAAACATTTATAATTGAGACTTCCTATTCATATGGTTTTATTAACATTTTTATATTCTATGTAATAAAAAATTTAAACCATTGATTTCAGAATTTTTTATGTGATATTTTTTCGATGAAAATTTCAAAATTAAATATTAAGGTCTCAATACTTTTTCAACGCAAATTACAAAATTAAAATATTTATGTATTTTTAAATGGTACATATAAACGGTATTAAAATTGATATATATATATATATATATTATTTAATGTAAATGTCTATTACATAAAAATTGATATTAATACGATTTTATGATCATTTGTATCTAGTTATAATAAAAAAAATTAAGACACTGATCACAAAATTTTCAAAGTAATTTATAGTTGTTTTAAAAATTCAAAATATAATATGTAAGAAAAAAATCTGATTTTTTATTATATGGTGAATATGATTATTTAATTTCTTTTAATAATATAATTAAACAAAAATGAAAAATGATACACAAATTGTTATCAAATATTTATTATATATAATCATTAATTGTCATAAATATGTAATCATATTAGGTAATTCCGTAGCTTTTATATAAGAAAGGTATATTTGCTTTTAATATTTTGGGTTAATATAATATTTCCTAGCACATTATATTATATAGTTAATGTTTTAATGTATCTAGCGAGACATATTAATTGATTTGGACCTCATTTTTTTCAATTAACTACCTAATTGATTGACACATAAGTACTGAGTCTTTTTTTTTAATTATTACAAAATTGAGGTTACATCTTTTCAAATGTTCCTCTGTTAATATATAGGGGATTTTACATCATCAATATGAAATCGATAGTTGAATGATGGGTTGAAACCATTTTTAATATGTTTTGATGGTGCACTATTAAATTTAGTAGCACAAAATTTAATAATGTATATGTTATGAATTAAAATTATGAAGATATATAATTATACGTGAAAGATTTGAGAGGCAACTGGTTCAGGATATGATGATTCAGAGGTAGAAACTAGTTTGTATCCTCCTCTTACTTAATGCAGCAAGCCAAACGGTTTCTAAACTCTTGTACAATTAATGTTCTGTTAAAACTCTCCAGATTCATGAAGTTCCAATGACCCAAGTTATGTCAGAAGGAGCTTATATGTTGTTCTACATGATGTAAGAAAATAAACTTGCGACTTCAAAGAGGAGAACACAACGAAAAAGCTCTGCCGAAGCTTCATTCACAACAGAATCAACCACAGGCTCTTTCAGCATCATAGACTACACAGATGTTTGTCACGTCGCAGACACTTCCTCTCCTTTCTCAATCTTCAACAAGTTACAAGTTATACAACAACGTGGAGCCATCGCCACACAACACCGTCTCCTTCAGTACGTTCTCAGGTACCAAACTGGAAACCCGGTATTTCGTGGAGGAAGAAACAAACCACAACAACATGATCGTGATGGACTCATCCCACGATTATTGCCAGCAGAGTATAGCCTTGTTCTTTTGGTAGTCGCTGCGTCAGGTGCTAGCGGCCAAATTTATAATTGTTTCTTGCTCACGCGTTTGAAGAACGACGCCGGCAGCGGTAGTTTTGTCCATCAAAAGTGATCGCAGTGATCATTATAACTACCGCTGCTTTTCATAGCGTCAAGAACGACACCATAAACCTTTACGAAATTAATCGCAGCGATATCTTATTTGTTCACCATACTATTTTTTTGTCTATCTTGACAGTTATTTTCATTGCCGCTAGCCGCTGAAGCTGCGACTAGGAAAAGAACAAGGCTATAAGCCTTATTGGTAGTATTTAACCAAAAGTTCTCAAAATGTTAAGAAAATGTTAGGAAATGAAATGTATATATCATAAATAAATAGGTGAGTATGTAAAAGACTAAAGTTCTTAGAAACTTAACCAATAATATCTCAAGTCACATATTATTGGTTGAGTTTCCAAAATCTTTTACATACTCTTAATTAGATAATATTT
This sequence comes from Brassica carinata, assembly GCA_016771965.1. NCBI lineage: Eukaryota > Viridiplantae > Streptophyta > Magnoliopsida > Brassicales > Brassicaceae > Brassica > Brassica carinata. The sequence continues at coordinate 47,149,920 of CM028701.1, read as the reverse complement.
GTTATTCCCTCTCTTTCAAAATAATGTATATTCTAGAGTTTTCACAATTATTAAGAAAATATGTAAAATTTTGACAATAAATATATTATTTATGTGTTTAACTATTTTCTATAATTTTTATCCAATCAAAATTCGGTAAACATAATTAATATATTTGAAATTTATAATTTGTCACTATTACATATATTAAATATTGAAAATGCAAAATATGGGTTTTTTAGAAATAATTTTTTTTCTAAAACATTGATCATTCTGAAACGGAGAGAATATAATACATCAATATGTAAGTTTAGAACCTCATGAAAAAACTCTCATCGGATCTAAGAAACTAGAGATGATTTTGTTTTACCTCCTACCATAATTTTTTTTTTTGAACACTTCCATGATTTTAAAATATGTTTAGATCTCTTTAGGGATATATTCAACTCGAGTGCCCTAACGAATTTTTTTTTGTCTTTTACGATATCTGTCTTTGGTCCAGGGCAAATGTAACAGATAGAAGTATTTGGAAAAATATGTAATATGGTAAAGCTTTGATAAACGAAAAGTACAGGGATTATCCGTAATCAAACAATTGAAAAGTAACATTGTAATGAACCAAAATTTTTTTTGACATGAACCAAATTATTGGGTGGTTATGCTATATATAAAACGTACAAGGATCAATCAGTAAGAAATGAAACTTAAGGGATCATCGTGTAATAAATACTACAGTGACTTATATGTTGACTCTGATAAACGGTGAGACGTGTTCGATGCTCCCGCAGGGCACCCGAGAGAGAAGCTATGCCGATTGCCCACCCGACCCGGAATGGTTCAGCCTAGAAAAGTGTAATGAACTTACGAAACTGAGTTCTGTGTTTGTTCCCTGGGAGATTTTGAGAGTGCACATCAGGTGTTCAACGAAATGTCTGAACTGAAAACAGGTTTTCTCGAACGAGTATTGAAACCCGGGTATGTATGGCCGTTATGCCTTAGTCATCTATATCTTCGAGATTTATTCCTTTCTAGCTTGACTTTGTAGAAACCCAATGACATCAAAGTTACAATGAAATCAATCCTAAACTGCTTAAATGCTCTAAACCCTTTAGAAGTTTTGTCGAGTAGTACGGAAACGTCTGCATTTTACTCTATGGTTTTCATGTTTAAGACCATTTCAAAGTTTTATGCATTTGTTTTTAAAAAATTGTATTGTTTAACTCAATTTTGGGATTGTGATGAAAAGAATTGTAATGGCTGAATATGAGACTAAGTTCTGCCCAGCTCTTAGCTGCTGGTGGTTCTCTGTTTTGAATATGATGTCTGCCTTACTCATCTGAATCTCTTTTCTGCTATTTATTTTTATATATTTTATGTAAGTCATTGACACATTCTTGATTTAAGCTTGCCATGTTTTAAAAAGATTTGACTTTTGTGATCAAATGTCAATTATGTTTTTTTTTTGATGCAAAGATGTATGAATTGGCCTAAGTTTGATATCCGAAAGGAGAAAGTCCAAAGCGCTGAAGAGTTGACAACGATTATATAATCAGGCAACTTTTAAGCTTTTCATATACTATAATTTTTTGTTCATGTCTGCTTTCGAATTCATAGCTATCCTTACAGAACGTTAGTAATATAATAGATTGGAAACTTCTTAGTCTTTCAAGTTCAAGAGGATAAAAATGTGGAGTTGCAGTTAGCAAAATGCAAGTGGTCAATGATAAAGTTGTGTGATATTTGCGACAAATTATCTATGATTCAGATAAGTGGAAGAACAAGTCTAGTTTTACTCATTCAGATTTGCCACAAGCTCTCTTTTAAAAATGAAAGTTTTATTTGTAACAGTAATGATTTTCTTGATGTATACATCTAATTTAGAAATCTTCAAACCCTCATTGTACACACTTAAGCCACATATTGATTGCTATCACCAGATATTCTTTTCATTAGAATTATTTTTCTAGACTGGCAAACACCGGACCGGTCACTGAAATAGACATCTATGATCGTGATCTGTTCATGTGTTATTACCAAACTCTGATAGGAAGTGTGCAGGTGAAACCAGATTACGGAAAACATAATAGAAGTTGATGTTCCTCTTTCATATTGCTGTGCTCGAAGTTCTTTAGATTCTAGAAATGTGTGGTAAAGTACATGTTAAAAAATAATTAATAGATATTGTTTTTTCGTCTGTGAGAAACTGACAGATTTTGTGAAAAGGAAAGAAAGAGACAGATGCTTTTGTCATGCTTACCACCTTTTATCTGTTTGAAATATCTTCTCCACCGCAGACCCAAAGATATATAATTTGTATACTTTATCCTTTTAAGTTTTCTTCTTTGTCGTAAAAAAAAAAGTTTTCTTCTTATAAAGAGGTGTAGACACAAAACATTTTTCAGATTTTAAGCTATCTTCTTATATCTGTGGAGGGGACCAGAGAATCAATCGATATTGTTTCCACCTTTCTTGAAAAGTGAAAAAGTTTGATTTCTCCGTTTGAATTGATTCAGACCATCATGATCAGCTCCCAAGAAGAATGGATACTTACACCTATATCGTTGTGATTCTCTGCATCGCTTTGTTTGCAATCAATCTAGTGTTTTCTTGTTTCACATGCTTCTCGATTCTTCATAGCTTCATAACAGGGACAACAAACCAGGATTTGAGTGATCTCAGGAAGAATCTTATCGAACCGGAAGAGGCTAAACCAGATGAGAAGGTAATGATCATTGCAGTCTCAGTTAACCAAGGATTCTCTGGCTCTATCGATGGTGATGATTGTGGCCAAGATTGCTCTCATGATATTTGTGCTTGTTGAAGAAAAAGGTTTGATTCTATTTTCACTACACACTTCTCATGTTTTGCTTTTTTTTTCTTTGATCATTCCTACTTGTAAATTATGAAATTTATAGATCGAGAATATCACATCTTATGCATCAATCCAGAATTGTGTGTGTGTGTTTTTTTTTTCATTTTGTATCACGAGAGAAATAGTAATCTGAACATGTGTTATACTTTTTATGTATAGTGTATACACAGTTCACCATGTTTTAATGTAGTCTGAACATATGTACTATACATCAAATTCTCTAATGAATTTTTCTTTTCTTCACGTTATTTGGTTTTTTCAACTATTTGATTTTTTTTCTTGTGTGCAGCATAATTCAAATGGAGGTGTAGAAAAAATTGAATTAATGTAGATTTTTCTTATTATACGAACCTTTCAAGGTCTATTTTTTCTTTGAACACTGAGAATTAAAGGCAAAGACTCCACTTAAGACGTGGAGAAAGGAAGTTAAAACAAGTTCCACTCATTGAAAGTAATATAAAGCTTAACAACGAAGTTGATAGTTGACAAAACACCAATTACCAAATTCAAATAAAGAAGAAAATGAAATTAACGACAGCGAAGTGCTTATAGAGATAGATTTCTACTTGTATAATAAGAACAAAATAAATGAAGGTGATATTTATTATTTTTGATGATTGATTAGTTGAATGGAAGGGAATCAACATGATTAGGAACAACTAGGTCGTGGTCCGCGCTACGCGCGGATTATGGACAAATATAATTATTTTAGTAATAAATATGTAAATCTTATTATGGTTCTTAGTGTTGTTTCTTGGTATAAAGATGATTTTTCAGTTTCGGTTATGTCCGTAAATGCAAGTCTTCTCAGGTTTCCATGCTGGTTTTTGAGTAAATGCAAGTCTTCTCAGGTTTCCATGCTGGTTTTTGAGCTCATGAAGAAAGCAGTTTCAGACTCAGGCGTGGCAGTGCTATGTTTCTATGCTTCCCTGGTTCTTGGTTGGGAGCAGTCTTTGTTTTCTTTACTCGTGAGGACATTGTATGGTATCTACTGAAGATACTGTTCAGCTTTCACCATTATGGGTTTTCAATTATTTTTCACAAAATTGGTTCTTTGTTGGATTTCTCTGGAGTACATCATTCACCATTTTGTAACTCTTTTATTCTGATACGCAAATCCAGCGTTAAAAATAAAAAACTTGGAAAAAATTAAGATCTTGAACACATAAAAAATGATGTTTTGATCTGTAAACACTTAACCTCTTCAATATTTTCTTATTTTAAGATAGTGTACATATTTGCTGGTGAGTCTGTTGCATGTAGTTTATTTTAAAGGTCCAAATAATCTTTTAATTTTCTCAAAAATAAGTTAAAAATAATAATGGTAATTAGTTGAAGAAATTTGTGTTGTTTGATATTAATGCGAGTATTAGCTTTCCTGTAGTATTTATGTCGCATTAGAAAATCGAGAGAGTTTATTAAGATTGCTTTTACTTTTATAAATTTGAACTGTGTATCATTTGAAGGAAATTTCAGTTGGATATTTTTTTAAAATGAGCAACTAACGTCTCTCTGATTTCAGTACTTTTTGTTTGATCATTCTTTATAAAATGTGGTGAAATAAACTTTTGAATATTTCCACTTAATCCTGCGCTGCAGTTTGATATTAACCTTGCTGGATAGTTACTAATAATATTCAAAGTCTTATTGGGATTTATTTGTTCTTCTACTATTGAATGACCTGTTGAGACTTGAGAGTTTGAAATCCTAACTTATTTTGTATACAGATTAGGTTTCGTTAATTTACGGACGCAAGGTTTAAGTGATTAAACAATGTGCCATTTTTGTAGTGAAGTATGTCGTTGAGTGACATGTTTATTTAAAGTTGTATAGGTAAGAGTTGACTATTATATGAATTGTTTGTGTTTTATTTATTTTATAAAAAATCTTCATATTTCCATAGTTTTAAAATAAATGGTTACGTAACTTTATTTTTATTTGTGGTCAATATATATAGCGCAAAACTTTTGTTTATTTTAAAATAGTTCAATATTTAACGAAAAAAGAAGAATGCTACCAGCCTACCACTGAGACCGTAAAGTTTATGTTTATGAAGGCGGATTAAGGTCGTTCTCTTTTTATCGGTCGTGAAGTTCTCTTTGATTCTCGTCATTCTAATACTATTTGTTAATAGAATAGTGCTAGGACGGAATGTCAAACTTATATAGAAAGTTTCTCAAAAAAAGAAAAACTTATTATAGAAACTTGTAAAATATTTAGTCAGTGGTTCGAAGATCTCTTTTCCACAAAATATTTTATGATCCCAAAAGATTTTAGCAGCATGTACATTCTCTTTCATTTCAGACACTAACACTTGTTATTTAGTCTGGCATTGATATCTTCTTGAACTGGAAGTAGCTCATCAGGTCTGGGTAAAGGAATATGCTATCTACCAACCTTGCCTCTTCCACAGCAAGAAAGGTGAGCTTCCAAGGAGGCCCTCTCCTCAAGATTCTTGGTTTGATAGTATTCGAGTTCCTTGGTAAAGATTTAACTTGGAGTATATACATCCAGGAAGCAATTATAATCTGTTTGAAGATCCAACCTTGTCATAGAAATTAAACCAAAAGAGTAACTTTGTCAACGCATAGAACTGAAAAAGATGACACAGTAAAATAAAAAAAAAGAGATTCAGCTAAATGGAAAACCATATTAAATTCATGAGGAAAGCTATCAACATTACGTTGTTTTCTTCAGTTTGTGGTGGAGGGAAGAGCTCGAAATCCAAGCATTCATGGCAGACAGAGGAAAACTAAAGAGTAGAAAAAGAATGACACACCAAACATGAGAGAGAAAGGACGATTACATGATTTCTAAGCTTCGAAATAGTCTCTAGCTCCGAGTCAAAGGAGTTTACCATCTCGACGGCTCTGTAGCAGGAGGAAGACAATCTTCTACTTTGGTCACCATCTGATACCTCAAACAAAGATCTTTGAGAGGAGAAGATGATTAACTAATCATATAATCATGTTATTGGAGTAGTAATAAAGTGAAAATGTATCAACTAAACTAAAGCAAATCCATGGGAGTGAATAAATTCTTATCCTTTATCATTCTCTTGTTTTACCTACAGAGAAGAATCAAGCTTTAACCAACCTGGAGGTAACCAACGGATTCCGGAAGAGACCCCATAAAACATTATTACTAATTGAACAATTCCAATAACAAATAGACTTACTTTGAAAGAAAAAATGGAAAATAGATATGAATGAGCAAACCACTAAGAAAAAAGGTACTTATATAAATGGACACAATATCAAAGGTTTCTTTAACTTTTAACACCTGACCTTTTGCTTCTTTCTCAATCTCTCTCACTCTTCTTCTTCTACGATCAAAAGCGTTTCCTTTCTTCTTAATCTGTTCACTGAATTGAGCAAATCCAACACGACCCGTTAAGGAATATATAAGGAAAAAACAAATGAAGCTGAAGATCAAAATATTGATGTACCTTGGCTCTCTTCTTTCATGATATTGTGAAAGTTGGCTTCCTGTTTCGGTCATCATAGTCACGTCCATAATAACATCAGTACTCAGACTGAAACATAAAACTCATAAGCTCCCGGAGAAAAACTTTAAAAATGAAAATGAAAGGAAACATAAAACTCATAACCTCCCGGAGAAAAACTTCAAAAATGAAAATGAAAGGGAGTATCTCAAAGTAGTACTTGAACGTTTGTCTAATCATGGTCAATGCCTTAGGATCCTCTGACACTAATGGAGGCTTCTTCTTATGTGGCCTCGAACATCTTAGCAATCTATGGGGTAAGATGATAAGAACCCTAGACGCACTCTATAGATCAGAGCAAAGGATTAACACATTTTTTTGTGATCAAAGATTGTCTCGAACAGAGTTGTAAAGCAGACAGTAATGAACGATTAAATAAATAGTGTAAGAAAAATAAATAATTCTACACTGTAAATGATGAACGATATATACAGGTGCTATGAAATCTTAGAGCAACACAATAAAGAAGCAGAAAGATATCGGCACATACCTCTTCATCAATCATTCCAATAAGGGTGACGTCTTTGGAATTGTTTCGAGCTTCTCATGTACCTGGTATAACCTGGTTGAAAGAAAGTTCTGAATTAAACTTCAAGATGGTCTGTGCGGATGGTTTGCCATGGCGTTAGAGATGAACGTGAATGGAATTTAGCAACTGAGTAAGACGCCAGCAGAATAGAAGGGATTGATTGATTTATACAGAATCTCAGAGGGAGAAAGCGAAGAGGATCCATTAATAGGAGAGAATTGATTGTTCGTAATGATAGATTTGTGAACGGATGAAACGAAGAAGAGGAAGAGGAAGAGGAAGAGGAAGGGTTCGACAATCTATCTAAAACGATTTTGGAAATCAGGGTTTGCACTTCGCGAAAGGGGAAAGGGATCTAGACCGTGGGATGAGCTTCACGGGCTTCTCAAGTTTAAAGGAAACCGGGCCGGTGAAATCTGAAGCCCAGGACGAACACGGGTCTCTGACGTGAACGATTCCGGGACGGCCCGTTCAAAGCCCAAATAAAGCACCCTGGCCTCCGACGTGGCAAAACTCTAGTTTTCAATTGGTTGATTTTAAATGGGACGTGGACACTCTAAGGGAGCTAGATATTCTCCTTTTAGTAGTGTTATAGATTAGTTAATTTCATTAATTCTTCCCATGAAACTCGAAGCTTCATTGGGTGACCAAAAATGGTTTTAAGTATATATTTATACTCATATAAGTTTAGCTAATATATATTTATAGTTAAAATTAAGGGATGATCGAAGTTTTGGCAGGGGAAAAGAGTTTGAACTTAAATTTTTTTAAAATAAATAAATATTAAAAATTAAATAGTTTCTAAAAGTATTTTCCAATTTCAACAATAATTTGAAAAAGAAAATTTTGAAAAAAAAATTCTTTTAAAAGTACAAATTTGAAAATATATAATTCAAAACTATTAAAAAATATTTTTTGATATTTATTTATATTTGTAGATCTATAAAATACGGGGCAAAAGATTTTTTTTTTTTAATGAATTTTTTTGTCAATTAATTTAATAACTTCCTTTAAAAAAAGTTAATTGAGAGAAATGCCAATTAATAAACTCTGGGACCAAATTAGAAAATACACAATATCCCGAGACTATAAGATAATTATAATATAAACGATAATAAAAAAAAAATATCTCTTCTTCCATTGTTCAAACGCGTTGCAAAACTTACCATCTCGACTGAGTCGGAAAGAGCGATCGAGACGAAAAAAAGGAAGAAAGATGGGTCAAGGAGAAGACGATAGAAGCAAAGGATTTTCTGAGGAAGCAGCTAACAAGCATCATCATCAGTACGGTACATTTCAAGGTGTTTCCAATTACCCTCCTTAGAATTCTCCTCCGGTCACTGGTTTTCCTGGAGTTTACGGTTCATCCGCTCCTCATTACCCCCATGGTTATCATACCGTTCCAGGTAGCTTCTCCTTCTGAATTATGGATGCGCTGATCCAAGTTTAGTTTTACAGATTTGGGGAATTCAACTTTGAATGTTAGTAAAAATTGCTGACGATCAAGTTTGGAGCTTTGAGTTCTAGCTATTGTTCGGTTTTTTGGTTTCTGTTATAGTCCTAAGGGAAGTTGTGTCTTGTTTCATTCTCTCTTCTTATTGTTCGGTTCCAAGTCTGTAGTCTGAAACGATGTCTACTCATCGGTTTCTTGTGTTTGACATTTGTTATTGTTTTTCTTTTTTTTTTTAGTCTATGGCATTGCTGAAGGAAGACCTGTGACTGTGAGACAACGCCGCCTTCCTCTCTGTGGAATTGGTCTTGGATGGTTCTTGTAAGTTCCTTTTGCATCTCTCTCTCTCTCTCTCTTCACCTGGCGGCTACACTTGCTCCTAGCAACGTTTTTCAAACCAAGATCTTACTTGTCTGGTATCTCATAAGAGTTTGTGCTTTGATTTTCTTGAAGGTTCGTAGTTGGATTTTTCCTTGGAGCAATCCCCTGGTATGTCGGAATGGTCATCATGATAGTTGGAAGGAGGGTTGACCACAGGGAGAAACCTGGGTACATCGCTTGCACCATTGCCGTAAGTTATCTAATACTCTCTCTCTCTCTCTCTCTCTCTCTCTCTCTCTCTCTCTCTCTCTCTCTCTCTCTCTCTCTCTCTCTCTCTCTCTTCATGTTTGTACTTGGATTGCAATCTGACTCTGATCATAAATGATTGATACATGTGTAAACACACTTTCAGGCTGCTCTTGCCACCATCGTTGTGATTCTGGGTGTATCTAAAGGAGCAGAAGACTAGTGACCAATCAATTATCTATGGTTTATTCAGAACGTTTGTACAGTTATCGATAAACATTGCATGCTGAATTTATCATCTTCCTGCTTCTATGAACTGCTTCAAGAAAAGAAAAAGAAAAAAGGTGTAAACTTAATAAAAGATTCAAGTTTAGTTATCTGCAAGACTGCAACGAAGTCAATAAAGAGACAAAATGTGATAGGAATACAACAGAACCTTACATTAACTAGAATCAATATCTATCGTTTTCCAGAAACGGTTGCATTGTTGTGCATCGTCAACAAGTCATCAGGAGTTACGAGATACCAGCCTCCATCTTTCTGAGCCAACAGCTTCTGGTTCACCGAGTCTATCACCACGCTCACATTCCCAAACCCATAAATCTGAAGACCATTGTGCATTCTATTCGGCTTGGGTTTGAACAGCAACTCCTTCTCTTGTGCAAACACTTCCAACACTTCTTTCAAACTCAGCACCTCATTGCTATCCATCTGAGGCTTAGCCTGTGCCCGAGCCGGCTCAAAGTGTCTCTGCTCTTGTGCCTTTGCCCTTGGCTGAGACACTTCAACTCCTTCAACAGCTTCCATCAACATATCTAACCCACGCTTTAACTGGATTCGGATCCTCTCGTTTGCTGAAAGCTCTTGCGGGAATGACTTTTTCCAGCCGTAATACCAATTGTGGATCTCGTCGAACCTCGGTTTAGCACGTAGCCAGTGGTACAACACATCCAGCCATTTCGGGAAGAAGAACCTCTCCATCAGATCCGCCATTAGGTGTATCGGCACTGCAGATGCCCACTTCATAACCCAATTGAACTGGTCTAGATTCTGGTTTGCTGGGTTTACCTGAAACTCCTGCAACGCCAGCTGAAGTTTGGGAACTATGTAACGTCGCATAAGCTGCTCCCAGCTTGCAGCACCAAAAACCGTCTTCCATGGAGAGAGGATAGTGTAGGCGGATGGATCACTAGGATGCCAAGCATCAAGAACATTACTCAGTTTCATCTGAATGATCTGATATAGAAACTCCAACTTCTGACCAAGTCTTGGCAGCCAAGGATGCACCCAAACATGGATCGCAACAACTTCCCTTCTTGGGTCCCAATATTCAACAGCAGTTGACAGTTTTGGCAGCACTACTGTGTCCAAAATCGTATCCATGACAGATGAAGGCAGCAGATTTTCCCATGTCTCAATGAATCTAAGCATCGGCTCAGGGTCTCTAGGTTCCCAGGTGTTGATGCCAGCTATACGCACAGCAGGTAACACTACCTCCGAGACTAGCTGACTGTAAGGCGTTGAGATGACCCAGATATTTTGACTTTCATCGACTTCCAAAAGCTTTCTCCAAGAAGATATAGCCTTCATTCCATGCACTGCATCCCTAAGAGGATCCCAACCCTGAAACATTCTGATAAACAGAGGCAAGGCCAGTGAGCAAGCGATGGTTGACAAGTTACAAAGCTTATAGTCGTGAGGATAGCTTGTTTGCAGGTCCTCGAAACAATTTGCAAGCGAATCCAGCGTCAGTCTCCCAGCCGTATTCTCCAATTCGATTCGGCTTATCTCATCTGCGATATATTCCATGTTGCCTAAGTGCGTTTTTTGCTTCTCTTCCTCCTTTACAAGCATCTCCTTCTCCTCCTGCAAGCTTAACGCTGTTTCTCTCTCGTTCCTCAAGTCCCGATCAATCTTCTGAATTTCATGTTCCACTAAATCAACAATCAGTCGCAAGTTGTGTTGTAACTCCGGCATCGGAACATCTGCTTCTCTTGCTTTCTCCTCAGCGTCTAAATTTTCCAAATTGTCACAACACGAACCTGTGGTCCTCGCATGTCAATAATGGTCTGCCCACCACCAAAACCCTCTTCCTGCTTCTTCTCCAATAACTCCTCTGCAGTGACATAAGCTTCCTTCCTCTTCGCCTTCTTCTTCTTCCAAAGATTTCTCCCTCCTCTATCACCATGACTCTGATCATTCACACCAACCGTAACAGACTTCTTCTCCTCCACCTTCTTTAAATCAGGCAACTTGGCCTCCTTGAAATCATTGTACCCCATACCCATATTCTTTGGCCTCAACTGTGCTTCAATAGGAGCCACAATACCTTGCTGGTTCTTCCCAAGACCGCCTCCCTTGTACCCCATCTTCTCAAGCAGCTTCATACCAATTCCTTTAGTAGCCTTCTCAAACTCACCTATATCACCACCACCTAAAGCCTCCTTCTTCCTCTCTTTGCACCACTCTCTTGACCTCTCTTCTCCATCTTTGCCTTCTCTCTCATCTTCGCCCCTCAGCAATCTTCTTCCCAAAAGCACCAGGTAACAGATTATCCTCATCATCATCATCAAAACCAGACGCATTAAACCCTAACCCTAAACCTGACTTTCCAGCACCCAACCCACCTCTAACTTCACTATCATCATCATCACCATCATCATCATCAACAATCATATTATCCTCACTATCTCTATCATCCTTACGTTCTCTATCGACCTCTTGATTCGGCGTAACGGTACCTGTAGAAACGAAATTGACAGGCTTGGTTAAATCGGCCCTCCTTCCCGAATCCAGATCCTTACGGTTCCTCTTCCTCCGACCTCCTCCGCCGCCGCTAGAATCGTCGGAATCCGAATCGCTCTCGGCGAAGACTCCGTAAGTAGCGTCGTGTTTGGTTTGTTTCCGCTTCTCCTTCCTCTTTTCGTACACGAACTCGCCGTTCTCCCACCGGCCTCCTTCGTAGTCCTTATCCATGCTGAATCTCTCCATCTCTTGATCCTCGTCCATGGCGATTTAACGGATCCAAAAGCTCTGCGAATTTTTCAATCTATCGGAGACGGAATAAAATCGAGGTTTTCGGTTTTTTTTTTTTTTTTATATATTTGCAACTCGCCGACTCCGAAGCGTATCGGAGATAAATATGAACAACCCGTTTGGGCTTTTTTAAATGATATGGGCTCATTTATTTTTAAACCGGAGCCCATATATTTATAACCTTTCTCACGTCCGATTTCATTGTAAATCTCTCTCTTTTTTCTGACAAAACCCTGTCATTTTCATACTCTAGTAAAACAAAAAATTGAAGTATGATACATGCAAGATATATGTCTGCTCATATATATGTGCTATTCAGACAGACTATTTAGGTTTAGTGGATATCAATAGTAATCTGGTGGACGTAGATAATTACGACAAAACAGAGACCAACAAGAAAAAGATAAATGAAAATCATAGAGTAATATAATAAAAATAAAAAGACAAAAATACACTAAATACTCATGCAATAAAGCCACATGCATTTCTTCAAAAAATAAAAAATAAAGCCACATGCATCTAGCGTAAGGAATGGAAGACAAAATTATTTTTTTGAATATACACCAAAGAACTTGTTATAAATTCATATACAGCGAATTATCCCCTATACATTATTGAAAAGTGATTTAACACATATACTCTCTGCAATCACTTTCACTAAAAAAATGATATGTCATGCTAAAATTGATGATATGACTTATGATAAATATAGCAATTACATTTAATATATATTTATATTTTTGGTAAATTTTTTAGAATATTATAATAATTTATATATCATCACTAAAATAAATATAATCAAATATGCCATTAAATAATATAACAATGGAAATATAAATATTTTAAAAAATTTGATATATTTTATAATCATAAATTTTTATTTTAAACAATATTTTCTAAACTTTATACAATCTTTTTAAAAATTATCAATTTTTAATCGTAATATCAATATTTTTTATTTTTGATATCTACCAAATTTAGAAATTCTGTTTAGTTTTATATTTTGATAATTATAAAAAAAAAATTATACGTTAATTTAATATATCTTAACCAAAAAAATAATGAAAATCTATCTAAAATATAATTTTAAATAAATCAAATTATTCATTTCATTACAATTTTACATTTAAATAAATTAATATTTATATTAAAGTATTGGTATAGAAAAATAAAATCTAAATTGTCAAGAAAATTTTATTTTTAAATATAATTTAAATTTAAAATTTTTTCGCTGCACATGGTGCAGGAAAACGCCTAGTTACGTATATCTATTCTATGTTTTATTACATTTTTATTATTCCAGTATATCTATTCACGCATATATATAGAGAGATATACAGCTGCCTCCAACATATATAGTCAACTGATGAAATTATAAGCATCATCATTATAGTCTTGTCTCCTTTCTTAATTTCTCTCTTCCTCTCCTCTTCATCATAGATCAAGAACACAAGATGATTGAGATGACTACAGTAAAGAACGTGTTCTTGATCGGGTTTTCGATCTTGATACTGAATTGGGTAGGGAGAGCTGTGAACTGGGTTTGGTTTAAGCCGAAGAGGTTGGAAAAATATCTGAAGAAGCAAGGCTTTTCTGGGAATTCTTACAGAATTTTGATGGGAGACATGAGAGAGAGTAATCAGATGGATCAAGTTGCTCACTCTCTCCCTCTTCCTCTCACAGCTGATTTTGTGCCTCGCATGATGCCTTTTATCCATCACACTGTTCTAAATCATGGTATGATCCATTAAACTCAGCTTAATTCACAAGTTTTGAAGTGTTCTATAAATATCTGAAGAAAATGTGAATCTACCTACATAAGAACCAAGCTAGACTTGGTCTTGTGTTAGATTCATATTTTTGTATTAATTTGGTTAAGAGTTGCTCCTCTTCTTCATCTTGATTTTCTGTTATTTTCAAGGTATGAATAGAGAGATACATAGCACGGATTAAAAGAGTTAACTGTGTATATATATTTTTTTTTTTTGTTTTGCATAATTGCATAATTAAGATCTAAATCTGTTATCTTTTCTGGTTATGGTCTGACGGAACGGAAATAACAATAACGCGAAAATAATATTGAATTCTAAGTCTGTTAATTTAGTTTTCTTAAGATCTATTGAATTCTTAAAAGAGCCCATAAATTAAGGTTGCAAGAGTTTTGTTATAAAAGCTCTAAGAATTTTCATTATCAAATCAAAAGTATCTTAAAACATTAGAAAAGCTCTCTATTTATAAGCTCACATATGAGACTTATAATCCTAATAGGAATATGAAATAACTAAAAGCCATATTAGAAAAATGAGATTAAGAAAGGAAAAACATAACACCAAACTAAATAGGAAAAGACGATGTACGCTACATCATAATCGAAATCTAGCTCACTTATAATAAAATAATAACACTCTTTTTTTGTGCAACAAATAATAACACTCTCTAGCTTATTATGTACTTGCTCCAGTACATCATTCTTGTATGTGTTTTGTTTCATATGTAGATTAGTTAAAGTGTTAAACTATAACAACTTGTAATAAATCAAGTTAAGAAAAAAATTGGTAGTTAGCAAACCTTTTTTCAAAAAAAAAAATGGTAGTAAATATTTATATACCGAAAGCCAGTTACAAAAAAATTATATACTAATTTGTTTGAACAGGGAAGAAGTGTTTCACGTGGTACGGACCGTACCCGAACGTGATAGTAATGGATCCAGAGACACTACGAGAAATAATGTCAAGACATGAACTCTTTTCGAAACCAAAGATTGGATCACATACTCATGTTTTCCTCAGTGGTCTTATCAATCACGATGGTCCTCAATGGTCCAAATATCGAAGCATTCTTAATCCTGCTTTTCGTATCGACAATTTAAAGGTATTCTTTAAAAAAAAATTTGGTAAATTAATGAATACACTGCTGATTTTGACTCTCACAACTATTTTTTCGTTTTTATAATTTTTTTACCTCTGTTATAATCTGAACTTACTTCATTTCGGCTCTGATTGTTTTGGGCTGTTGCTAATAAAACTGTTAAAATAAGGACTTTGGAAAATATTTGATCGTTGCTTTTGTGGCTGTGACTTTAAGAAAATAAAATTATTTTCTAAAGCCTTGATTCCAAGCACAGCAAAGCAACGTGAAAAAATAAAGGAAGTTGGACTTTGAGTAATTTTAGGAGCTTTGAATAAATTTAGGAAAACAAAAGTCAGATTGGTAAAATCATTGGCTTTAGAAATTTTAGTTCTATATTAAACTTTTAAAGTTTTGAAAGCCTAATCCCCAATCACAATTCGTCTCATTCTTTAGATTCTCATCAGTTTCATTCTCCTTTTCCTCCTTTGATCTGAAAAGAAAGCCAGATGAGTTTGACATAAGACTTGATAGTTGAGACAGATTTAAACAAAAATAAATAATTTGGTATTTTTTCCACATGCGAACATAATATTCCTACAAATACTTACTAATTTATAATTTATTAATTCAAAAATTAGTATAATAAATTATTATTTATTTTGATAAAAAAATAAATCAGACGTTAAATTATTTAAATATAATTAAGTTTTTTCATCAAAATTTATATGTTAATTATTGTATTGAAATTTTAAAAACACTCACATCAAAATATTTTAGAATATATCTTTATACAAATGCTATTTTGATTAATATTTAATTATAAATTATTTTATATTGTATTTTTAAAAATTTTGTAACAGAAATTATTAGTTCCAGGTAACAACAATATATATATATATATATATAATTAAGAATGATCCTAATATACAATTTGTTTTTAGTTATATTTAAAAATTCATTAAGAATATTACTGGCTTTAACCGTTCTAAGTTTTTAACCTAAGAAATCGAATGTAAAAAATTATGCAAATAATAGTATAGACTACGAAAAAAACAAAATTTTTTTTACAAAAATAGAAAGAAAAAATAACATTTTACAAAAAAAAATATGTGTTCACTCTAAACTTTCCTGCTCTTTCTCTCTTCACCAAACAACTGTGTTTATGTTCTCCTTCTCCCTGTTGCCGACGCGTCCTCTGTGTGACCGCCTGAGCTTGTTTTTCTCTTCCGTCTATAATGTAAGGTTGTTCTCTTTATTCTTTGTCGTCTTCCTTTGTCTTCTTCTTCTGCCGCTCGTCTCAGATCGGTTCAAATTCGGTTGCCTCTAAATTTTTCAAACCAGATATTTTATGGTGGTACTGCTCGAGGATGGTGGTTACGCTTTGTGCTTGTGGTGAAGGCACAGAGGTTTCCGTCTGGTAGTTTTTCCCTTGAGTAAGATTGAGCTTTTGTATGAGCTTTTGAAAAAATAATAAAGTATGAGACTGGTTTTATTATTTTTTCAAATGAAATCATATTTAATATCTTCTTTTAATGATGTTCAGAGCATCCTTCCAGCAATCAACTCGAGTTGCAAAGTGATGTTAGAAGAATGGGAGAAGTTAGCTTCAGCAGAAGGAACAGTGGAACTTGATTCATGGAATTACTGTCATGACTTAACCAGAAACATGCTTGCTCGTGCTTCTTTTGGTGATTCCTACAAAGATGGCACCAAAAGCTTCGAAATCCAACAAGAACAGATCGATCTTGGTCTCCAAGCTCTTCGTTCTGTCTACATTCCTGGATCAAAGTAAGCAAAATGTCTTCTCTTTTTAATTTATCAACAGAGTTTGGAAACTGGTAAAGCTAATCTCGCTGATTTTTTAGCACCAAATACTTATATTAAGTTAAAGGCTCAAAGAATTAAATCGGTTATAATCGGAAAGACGCTCAACGGTAAGCTGATAAATAAAAATAACTAATATACAACAAATGATAGATGTGGCTAAAGAGAGAAGAGATCCATAGAAAAAGTTCACTTGTAGTTCCAAAGCCTGCGTTCAAGAAATGCATAGAAGTCGAAATCTACGTTGTATATAGACATAAGAGTCAAGTAAATATAAATGAGACCTTTTAAATCTTGGAGTATATATATATATATATATATATATATATATATATATATATATATATATATATATATATGTATGTATTAGATGTTAAAGTTTTGAGAATTTAAAACCAACTAGACTTTGACCGATGCGACCGCGGTATTTATTCTGTTTTAATTTTTTGTTTGTATTAAATGATAAATTTATAATATTTGATTATAAATTTAGATCAAAAACAAAATTTTTTACAAAAATAGAAAGAAAAATAACATTTTACAAAAAAATATGTGTTCACTCTAAACTTTCCTGCTCTTTCTCTCTTCACCAAACAACTGTGTTTATGTTCTCCTTCTCCCTGTTGCCGACGCGTCCTCTGTGTGACCGCCTGAGCTTGTTTTCTCTTCCGTCTATAATGTAAGGTTGTTCTCTTTATTCTTTGTCGTCTTCCTTTGTCTTCTTCTTCTGCCGCTCGTCTCAGATCGGTTCAAATTCAGTTGCCTCTAAATTTTTCAAACCAGATATTTTATGGTGGTACTGCTCGAGGATGGTGGTTACGCTTTGTGCTTGTGGTGAAGGCACAGAGGTTTCCGTCTGGTAGTTTTCCCTTGAGTAAGATTGAGCTTTTGTATGAGCTTTTGAAAAATAATAAAGTATGAGACTGGTTTTATTATTTTTCAAATGAAATCATATTTAATATCTTCTTTTAATGATGTTCAGAGCATCCTTCCAGCAATCAACTCGAGTTGCAAAGTGATGTTAGAAGAATGGGAGAAGTTAGCTTCAGCAGAAGGAACAGTGGAACTTGATTCATGGAATTACTGTCATGACTTAACCAGAAACATGCTTGCTCGTGCTTCTTTTGGTGATTCCTACAAAGATGGCACCAAAAGCTTCGAAATCCAACAAGAACAGATCGATCTTGGTCTCCAAGCTCTTCGTTCTGTCTACATTCCTGGATCAAAGTAAGCAAAATGTCTTCTCTTTTTAATTTATCAACAGAGTTTGGAAACTGGTAAAGCTAATCTCGCTGATTTTTTAGCACCAAATACTTATATTAAGTTAAAGGCTCAAAGAATTAAATCGGTTATAATCGGAAAGACGCTCAACGGTAAGCTGATAAATAAAAATAACTAATATACAACAAATGATAGATGTGGCTAAAGAGAGAAGAGATCCATAGAAAAAGTTCACTTGTAGTTCCAAAGCCTGCGTTCGAAGAAATGCATAGAAGTCGAAATCTACGTTGTATATAGACATAAGAGTCAAGTAAATATAAATGAGACCTTTTAAATCTTGGAGTATATATATATATAAATCAACTATCTTTGTCAGAATAATTTCTACATAATACTATTCGGTTTGAACTTCACGATTTTCATTTTCATATCAAACTTTACTTTTCATAATAGTTGGTCCAGAACATACAAATCTTCCTCTTCAAGTTATTTCTAATACTAATATCTTTTTTTTTGTATTGCAATTTGCAGATATTTACCAACAAAGTTCAACAAGAGGTTGAGAGAAACAGAAAGGGACATAAGGGCTATATTTAAAGATATGATTGAGACAAAAGAGAAGGAGATAAAAAGAGGAAGAGCTAACGACAAGAACAGCGACTTGTTGTGCTCCATAATGGACTCGAATGCAAAGCAAATCAAACAACATGGACCAGATTCGGGGCTGAGTCTCGACGATCTGATAGATGACTGTAAGGCTTTCTATCTAGCTGGTCAACATGCGACTTCTTCATTGTTTGTTTGGACACTTGTTGCTCTAAGCCAACATCAAGACTGGCAAGACAAAGCAAGAGACGAGATTTCTCAGGCGTTTGGTAATAACGAGCCAGATTTTGAAGGGCTAAGCCACTTGAAAGTGGTAAGTAGACATTTTAAAACCGACCAAACAGAAAAAAGAGAGTTGTTTATAAATTTTTCTTTTGTTTTTTGGGCCATTATTAGGTATCAATGATCCTGCATGAAGTTCTTAGACTCTATTCACCAGCTTACTTCACAAGTCGAATAACTGAACAAGAAGTAAAGCTAGAGAGATTCTCTCTACCCGAAGGAGTTGTGATCACCATACCAATGCTCTTGGTGCACCATGATCCTGATCTTTGGGGAGACGATGTGAAACTGTTTAAGCCCGAGAGATTTATCAATGGAGTTGCAAGTGCAACCAAAGGAAGACTATCTTTCTTGCCGTTTAGCTCGGGACCTCGGACTTGTATTGGTCAGAACTTCTCTATGTTACAAGCTAAGCTCTTTGTGGCAATGGTTCTTCAACGGTTTAGTGTAGAACTCTCTCCATCGTATACTCATGCTCCTTTTCCAGCTATAACTACAGTCCCACAACATGGAGCTCATTTGATCATTCGAAAAGTTTAAAGGAGGTAGAAGAAAAATTACAAGAAACAAATTCATATCTATAAATTTCAAAAGATTTCTTGATTTCTATTATTCGTTAATGACATCAGTATTAATCATGTGTTTGAACAAATAAGAGTGTTACAGTTTCCTTTGTCAAGCTAATCAATCTTTTCAAGATTAAACATCACCATATCCTCAAGGGCTGATCTGAAACCACTTCTAGGAAGACACTTCAGATTAATAAACTTAACTGTAAACCTCAGACTCAAAGATCTCTCTTAGCCTTGACTCATTCTCTAGAGCGAAGATCACTGGCGCTGTTATGTTACCTTTGGCTAAGTAGTTGGCTCTGCAGGCTTCCCTAGCTGCTCTGAGGATTGAGTGAAGTCCAAAATGTCATCAACTACTTGAAAAGTGATAGACAATAACCATTGTATTATTGGATATATAAAGAGAATTACAACCTCAAGGACCTTTCTCCCTGAGCAAACTGAATCGCAGAGACAATCTCTCTCGACTTCAATTCTTTCTAACAAACTTTTTTTATAAAAAAATATCTAACAGACTCTTCCTTATTAATATGACTCGATATACTTCATACCAAGTCTTCATTTCCCTCCAATCTGCCACGTCATCCGGTGTATTTCCACTCTTCATTACTCTGCTTCTCCTCCTGTAATATATTCTCCAGGTTTATTAGGGCATCTCCAACCCCTCAATTTATTCCTCCAAAATGGAGTAAAAATGATTATAGAGTAAAAAATGCTCCAATCTTATTCTATTTCCCACTCCATAATGAAATTTACTCCATAAATAGAGTAATCTATTTTTTGTTTGTTCATTACTCTATTATGGAGTAAAAAATAGAATAGGGTTAGAACATTTTTACTCCATAATCACTTTTACTCAATTTTAAAAGAAAAAATGGAGTTTTACATTGGAGATGCTCTTAACTACCCTCTCTTTAGAATTAAGCTTGCGGATAAAGTTGCAATTAAAAACCACACTGAAGATTTATTTATTTTTTTTGCAGAAAACCTTTAATTTTATAGAGAGTTGACAAAAAATACATATAGCATGCAATTGAAATTCTTTTTTTTTTTTGAATAAAATCTTCACAAATATTTATTTTTTGCCTTCTTTAAAATGTTCATCAATTAAAATGAAAAATTAGAAAAAATACTTCACATCATTCTATATTATTCCAGAAATATAACATCCATTTAAAAAAATCATTTCACATCAAAAATGATCTGAAATAAGTAGAATGTTGATTTTATTCTATTAAATTTCATGAATAAGTATTTCTGTGTTTTCATATATTCTTTACTCACCAGTTTCAGCCGTAAACATAGACATGCTATAGACAATTTCGTAAAATTTGATAATATTTTTGAAGTTTATATATATATATATATATATATATATATGTATGTATTAGATGTTAAAGTTTTGAGAATTTAAAACCAACTAGACTTTGACCCGTGCGACCGCACGGGTATTTATTTTCTGTTTTTAATTTTTTTGTTTGTATTAAATGATAAATTTATAATATTTGATTATAAATTTAGATCAAAAACAAAATTTTGAAGTTATAAAAAAATTAATATTAAATTTTAATAAAATATTCTGATATAAATACAATTATCCTAATTAAAATAGTATAGAGATAGGTCATAATGCTTTTGAATTCCAAATATTTGAAACTTCTATTAAAACAAATTTTTTAAAGAAAAAATAATCTCACGTTGTTATTGTTTATTTCTAGAACTTGGCCCGTGACCGTCTGAAATTTTATTTTCACAATAATTATTTTTGTACTAAATGGTACAGTATATATTTTAAATACATTACATAATGGTTAATAAAACATTTTAAAACATAACAATTTTATTTATTACTTTGAATAATTATATTTTATGATTTAATTGTCTATTATATCACAGTGTATCATATAAACAAATCCAATATTTATAAATAATTGGGTTTATATTTATATACGAAAACATTATACTACTAACTTAATAGATTATTTTATATTTTATTTTTATATTATATAAATCGATTATGATGTGTTATTTTTTATTTTATTATTTATTGACTAATAAATATTGAAAAATATTTAATATAAAATTTATTTAGAAATCTATTGGAAAATTTATTTTAGTTAAGATTTAATTAAGAAAATCTATTATTTAAATTAAGAAAAGATATTAAATGCTTAAATCTATTATTTAAATAAGGAAAAGACAAACATGCTCAAATATAGATTCAATAAATATCTCAATGACATTCTAGTGTAAATAAGTAGTAAAATTAAGGGTCATTTCTATTTTGTATTTCTCTTTTAATAACATAGATGATTTATTTGATTGTGTCCAAGATTAACCTTGCACATTAATTACGTGTATTGAAAAATATTAAATTATACACAGCCAAATACAAGAAGAAGAGAAAAGTTAAAAAAAAAATACAAGAAGAAGAGAAATGAGGGAAATATTACACCGCCAAGAAAAACGGATTCCAAAGTTTACTAAATGCACTGTTATAACAAAAATATTTTACCATTAATATTTTATTCTTAAAAACTAAACTGGTCTAGTCTTATAAAATTAAAACTATACCTTAACCTATACAACCATGTAGATATTTATTTTTTCTTTTTATTCTTTTGTTTATACTGCATGATGCATATGCCAAAGTTAGTCGTATTATATTGAGTTATTTTTTGCCACTATTAACAATATATTGATACCACATAAACAAACTAATCATCCGAAAAGTACACCCATACTAGTGTTTGGTTTTACCTTTTTATAAACAAATATTTATTTGTATAAGTGATAATATATATTTAAAATATATCCGCTTAAATAATTGTTTAATACGATATTTTTAAACACAATAATTTAATTGTTTATATGAGTAATTTTATTATATCATGTAAATCATCAATTGTATCATTCTTATTTTTAGAATATGATTCTTATATCCGCAAAATGTATTTTTATATATTTACGAATCAAAATTTTATGACAATATATAATAAATTTTTGTATATAATATTTAAAATATATGGTGCTATATATTTATACTTTTCAACATTAGAAAGTATATTTATTAGAAAATATATCTATATATTAATCTATATATTATATAAATGATTCTTTTTATATGACTTTTATTTTTAGTTATTACTAATGGATAATTAAAAAATAATTATATAGCTTTCAAAACAATATTGTTCAGTAACTATTTACAGTTAGGTTTATTAATTATTTTCAAACACCCATATATAATAAAATAGGAAAAGGCAATGAATACTAAAAGATAGGTTTATTGATTATTGTTTCCATGATTTTTATTTTTAATTTAATTTTAGAAATGCATTAATTAAACAGGAAAAAAACCAAACTTCAGTGGCATGCCATTGTAATTAATTTGAAAAAGAAAGAGATATTTTATTTTTGTACATCTCTTTTAATAATATAGATATTCACAATCTAGTTTTCTTAATGTTGTAGGTTCTAGGTATGCATCTTTAATCCACATAATTTCCTCGTTTCTAATTTCTTAGAATTGATAATTCTGGTGATTATTTTAGCTTTTTATATTATATTTCTCACATTTTCAAGGTTTTATTTTTGATAAAAGTCAATATTTTTTGTTCACACGGTATAATTAGTACAAAGTCAATAAATTTAGGAAATTCTCTTTTCTAACCAACTTTTGTTTTTTTGCCACAATATATACACATTCTCGGCTGTTTTGTCTGAACCAGTACAACAAAATCCCATTTATTCTGTACAAACGACACATCTCTGGGAGAGTACAACACATAAAGAAATGTCAAACCTTTTCAAATGTCATAATGAAGGCCGATCTGACTATGACTAGACTTTTAGTAAGCTTTTTCAATCATGTTAGAATGTTGAATTCATTACTAAACCTTGTATCCGCGGTAGAAATACGTGTAGACTTGACGCCATATAATGGCACGCATTGGTTGGACAATGCAATTTACTTCCTAAACATGACTAGACTTCTTTACTTTTCTTAACTTATATTTTTCAAATCTCCACTACATAATATTAATTTCAGGTGGTGTGCTTATTTACTTTTTTTTTCAAGGATTTTTATGAATACTTCTCATAAGTTCATAACTCAAACAGAAAAAAGTTCATAACTCATAAGTAAAGTATGTTCAGCTTCGCGACAAGTTCTTTAATCCAAGGCTATTTATTACTTCTTGAACAAAACAATAAATTAGTATAGCAAATCAAATAAGCTTACGTTATAACTATTTTAATCAACCAACAACGTCCGTAGCCGGTAGCTCTACTTTGTCTTACGTTGAGTTTAGTAAATGATAATGACCCTAGTCTACGCGTAATTGCATTATACTATTAAAATTAAAATTAATTGATATGGTTGGACGAACATTACCTTATATATTATCCATATTATTATATCACATGCGTTTCGTAAGAGAGTTGACATTGCTATTCAGCGTCTCCAAAGAACAACGCCACCTGGTTCCATAGTTATTGTCTGCGATTAGATTAACTTAATACTAACAAATCAATATAATTGGTAAGTAGTTACCTTTTTAAGTTTTATATGGAATAAATTTCAATGTTAGTTTCATTCACCTACTTGAATATCGCTCAAGAAAATTGAAAGGGACTTTTTAATACGAAATATTAAATTAATTAAGGTGGGAATTGTGTGAGAACTCTCCTTTCTCTAACGTAGATAATTACGACAAAAACAGACACCAACAAGAAAAAGATAAGTAAATATAGAAGTATCATAGAGTATATATTAAAACTAAAAGATAAAAAATACACTAAATACTCATGCAATAAAGCCACATGCATGTAGCGTAAGGAAAGGAAGACAAAATTAAATTTTTGGAAATATACACCAAAGAACTTGTTGTTATAAATTCATTGCCAGTTGCACATACAGCGAGTTATTACATATATCTTCTCTCTACAAACAAGTTTTATCACATTTTTATTATACAGTATATCTATTCACGCATATATATAGAGATATACAGCTGCCTCCAACATATATAGTCAACTGATGAAATTATAAGCATCATCATTATAGTCTTGTCTCCTTTCTTTCTCTCCTCCTCTCCTCTTCATCATAGATCAAGAACACAAGATGATTGAGATGACTACAGTAAAGAACGTGTTCTTGATCGGGTTTTCGATCTTGATACTGAATTGGGTATGGAGAGCTGTGAACTGGGTTTGGTTTAAGCCGAAGAGGTTGGAAAAATATCTGAAGAAGCAAGGCTTTTCTGGAAATTCTTACAGAATTTTGATGGGAGACATGAGAGAGAGTAATCAGATGGATCAAGTTGCTCACTCACTTCCTCTTCCTCTCACAGCTGATTTTGTCCCTCATGATGCCTTTTATCCATCATACTGTTCTAAATCATGGTATGATCCATCAAACTCAGCTTAATTCACAAGTTTTGAAGTGTTCTATAAATATCTGAAGAAATGTGAATCTAACTAAATAAGAACCAAGCTAGACTTGGTCTTGTGTTAGATTCATATTTTTGTATTAATTTGGTTAAGAGTTGCTCATCTTCTTCATCTTGAATTTCTATTATTTTCATGGTATGAACAGAGATACAGAGCAAGGATTAAAAGAGTTAACTGTGTATATAGATTAGATATTTATTTTTGCATAATTGCACAATTAAGATCTAAATCTGATATCTTTTTTTGGTTATAATCGAAATCTAGCTTACATATAATATAATAATAACACACTCTAGCTGATCATGTACTTGCTTCAGTACATCATTCTTGTATGTGTTTTGTTTCATATGTAGATTTTTTAAACTTCATATGTAGATTAGTTAAACAACTTAAACTATATCAACTAGTAATAAACCAAGTTAAGAAAAACAAATGGCAGTAAATAATTTATATACTACTTACTATTTGTTTGAACAGGAAGAAGTGTTTCACGTGGTACGGACCGTACCCCAACGTGATAGTAATGGATCCAGAGACACTACGAGAGATAATGTCAAGACACGAACTTTTTCCAAAACCAAAGATTGGATCACATAGTCATGTTTTCCTCAGTGGTCTTCTTAATCATGAAGGTCCTGAATGGTCCAAACATCGAAGCATTCTTAATCCTGCTTTTCGTATCGACAATTTAAAGGTATTTTATAAAATTTATTCTTGGTAAATTAATGAATACACTGCTAGTAAAAAATGAATATATTTTTCGTTTCTTTATAACTTTTTAAACTCTGACATAATGTGAACTTTATGGATGTCATTTTCGTCTCATTCTTTAGATTCTCATCAGTTTCATTCTCTTTTTCCTCTTTTCCGAAAAGCCAGATGAGTACTTGTATCGCTTGGTAGTTGAGGATTTAAACAACAATAAATAGTTGTCGACAAAAAACAACAATAAATAGTTGACAAAAAACAACAATAAATAAATATTAATCATTTTAATACTATTATTAAAGGATTATATTCAATTTGTTTCAAGAAAACAAAAATATTTTATAAAACATATTAAAGTCCACAAATAACTAGAAGCCAAGCCACCAAATACCGACCAAACTATAAAGAGTCTAAAAGCGAAATAACAGAAAAAGACACATTACAAAAGGTTAAATCATTTCTCAAATCAAGAGTTGTCCAAATACATCAACTTTTTTTGATCGGCTATCATTTCATTATCAACAATAAGCCTTCATTATCTAAAACAAAAATATTGATCGGTTATATATGAAAACCCATTTAAAGTAAATTTTTGTATGAGACTAGTTTTAATATATTTTTCAGATGAAACTATATTTAATATCTTCTTTTCATAATGTACAGAGCATCCTTCCAGCATTCAACTCGAGTTGCAAAGAGATGTTGGAAGAATGGGAGAAGTTAGCTTCATCAAAAGGAACAGTAGAACTTGATTCATGGACTTACTGTCATGACTTAACCAGAAACATGCTTGCTCGTGCTTCTTTTGGCGATTCCTACAAAGATGGCATCAAAATTTTCGAAATTCAACAAGAACAGATCGATCTTGGTCTCCAAGCTATTCGTTCTGTCTACATTCCTGGATCAAAGTAAGCAAAATGTTTTTCCTTATTTATTTATCAACCGAGTTTGGAACCATAAAGCTAATCTTGCGATTCTAATTGCAGCACTAGAGAATAAAAATATTATTGTAGTTTAAATATAAATCAACTAATCTAAACATAATTAAGAATATTTAAAATATAAATAAGACTTATCTAAATCTTGTAGTTTAAATATAAATCAACTAATCTTTGTGGGAGAGGAATTTCTTTAATATTATTCGGTCTGCGTTTCGCGAGTTTAATTTCATAATCTAACTTTACTGTTCATGATGGTTGATTGGCAAGATACACATTTCATTCTTCAAGTTATTTCTAATACTACTATCATTTTTTTGTATTTGCAATTTGCAGATATTTGCCAACAAAGTTCAACACAAGGCTGAGAGAAACAGAAAGGGACATGAGGGCTATGTTTAAAGATATGATTCAAACAAAAGAGAAGGAAATAAAAAGAGGAAGAGCTACCAACAAGAGCAGCGACTTGTTGTGCTCCATGTTGGACTCGAATACAAAGCAAGTAAAAGAACAAGGACCAGATTCAGGGCTGAGTCTCGACGATCTGATAGATGACTGTAAGGCTTTCTATCTAGCTGGTCAAAACGTGACTTCTTCATTGTTTGTTTGGACACTTGTTGCTCTAAGCCAACATCAAGACTGGCAAAACAAAGCAAGAGACGAGATTTCTCAGGCGTTTGGTAACAACGAGCCAGATTTTGAAGGGCTAAGCCACCTGAAAGTGGTAAGTATACATATTCAAAACCTACCAAAACCACACTACAACAGAACAAAGAGGGTTGTTTATAACTTTTTCTTTTGGTTTTGGGCTCATTAGGTATCAATGATCCTGCATGAAGTGCTTAGACTATACTCACCAGCTTACTTCACATGCCGGATAACTAAACAAGAAGTGAAGCTAGAGAGATTCTCTTTACCTGAAGGAGTTGTGATCACAATACCAATGCTCTTGGTGCACCATGATCCTGATCTTTGGGGAGACGATGTGAAACAGTTTAAGCCCGAGAGATTCGTCAATGGAGTTGCAAGTGCAACCAAAGGAAGACTCTCTTTCTTGCCGTTTAGCTCTGGACCTCGGACTTGTATTGGTCAAAACTTCTCCATGTTGCAAGCTAAGCTCTTTGTGGCAACGGTTCTTCAACGGTTCAGTGTAGAGCTCTCTCCCTCGTATACTCATGCTCCTTTCCCAGCTGCAACTACGTTCCCACAACATGGAGCTCACTTGATTATTCGAAAAGTTTAAAGGATTAGAAGAAAAATGACAAAAACAAAGGTGCTTTGTAAATAAGAAACAGATTCAAATCTATTAATTTCAAAAGATTTCTTGATTTTTATATTCCTTTATGACATATAGTATAAATAATAATAATGTGTTAATAAAGATTGCACAGCTCCTTTGGTGCTTGCAGCCACTAATGAAGATGTCTTGTAGTAACTCTTGAGCAAGTAATCATCGAGTTTGATATCACAGTCGAATAAACTCGATGCTTGCTTTATCTCACCGCGTGTTTGCAAAATCTTTGATCATCTGAAAGGATAAACCAAGATTCAGACCGAGTGTTGTTGATTGTACTCTCTACAACATCTAAATTTAGCTGACTTATGATCTTATGACTTGTAGGTTTTCAAGGTTAGCTAAGTACCATGACGCTTGAGCAAACATGAAATCATCACCAGCTAATACAGCTACTCCTGTCCCAAAAATCTCTTGAACCGTTTCCTTTCCTAACAAGACACACCTTTAAAAATGTAAACTCTGATCAATAGAATGAAACTTTTGTCTCACCTCTGAATACCAGGAAGGTCGGGGCCAAAACTCGTAATCTCCCAGGCTCGAAACCTCAACACAATATGCAATATTAGCTTCGTCTCAGCGCTTACTCAAATTGGGGACCTCTGACACAGTGGCCAGAGTTTTTTCCAGTTAAGCTAATTTCATCTAACACATCGTCGTGTATCAAACTTGCATTATGAATCATCTCAATGATCTTAGCTGAAAGTCGTTGTTCCACAGAAAGTTCCCTGCGCACCAAATATTAACTAGACATCATCATGTTTATTCCTAAAGATTATACAATTCTTAGATGACGAAAGATAATGGCAACTCATGTATAGGTTACTTTAGGCCAGCTAATTCGGCAGGCTCGTGATACAAGGAAGACCAAGCCCGATCTCATTCTCTTACCCCCAGCGCTGAAAATCTGCTCAGCCGCAGATATTAAAACTGGATTCTCTATACCAACAATCCATAACAATTTATTGGAGAGAAAATCCCACATCGAATATATGTAAGGACTTGGACCACTCTACTTAGGCCTGGGCAAAATAACCGGAACCGAAGAACCGTACAAGAAGACCATCACCAAACAACACACAAACAAAGCTTTTATGCCCCTTAGTTCCCTAATGCATTCCGAGGTCTTCTTCGTAATGGCACATTGCATCTTCCATCTCTTGAATTCTACTCTCATGGCGTGTCATCATGGCCTCACCAGCTCTCATCGATTTCAAACTCGAATTGTCAACGAGTAACACGCCAAACAGGTCTTGGAAGTCTTCAATCTCCTCAACAACTGACTTGTCACCAATTGAACAAGTGGGTTTTGTCCTTCATCAGTAACATCCAATACACAATTAGATTGACTAATTCTACTCTTATCGGACAACAAGGAGACAGTTATATGATAACACGACTAACCTTCGAGATCCCAAAGGACAACAATGAAATAATCTTCCCGATTTTGAATTGTTTTGAAGTGAAACGATTCACTGCCTCACCGCAATTGCATCTTGTGGGAATTCCCGTTGTTTCATGAGGCGATCTCTTGTAGTGTATGAAGAATTTACTGAAGACATGAGGGAGTCGATCTCCAACTTTCGCCGCTGCAATCTCTCTCTCAGAGAAAAATGAGGAAGAAAAGTGATTAGGTCAAAAAATAACCAAAACTACGTCGTTTCATACTCCCATAACGTGTATTCTAGCTAAGGCAGAAGAAAAAGTCACTAAATTTATCGATAACACCACAAGAACTTTGTCTTTGAACCCTCTAAATTAGTGTTTAAACATCTATCAAACATAGTGGACGGACGATTTTAGATAGTGACCAATGTACAATAATCAATAAATAGGTGTGTGTTTGGCGTTGGATTAATTTGTACTTTGGTTTTAGTTAAGGGTTTGGTTAGAGTATGTCTACGGTTATGGTTTTAGAGTTTGTTTAGGGTTAAGGGTTTGACTATGAATTACGGATTTAGGGTTTGTTTAGGGTATGATTAAGAATCATTATTGTATTATGGTTTTAGGGTTTGGTTAGGGTATGTCTATGGTTATGGTTTTAGTTAAGGGTTTGTTTAGGGTTTGGGTCCTCAGGTTTTATGATTTTGTAGCACACAATTCTTTATAGGGTTGTTTCATAATTTATACAAAATCAAATCTAGAGTTGTTTCTTAATTCAAATCAAATACCAAAGCCAAAGTTGTTTTCTAATTCAAACAAACCAAACTACTAAAATCACAGTTAATCAATCATCCTCGAGGTCAAAGACCTCAGACCTCTCCCATGGTGAAGGCACATATCGTGTCATAACCTCAACAAAGATGGGGTCGTGTGCAGCCTCCTATAAGTTCACTCCAATCTTCTGTCTACAACCCATAATGATTTCATCATCCACTAAACTGACGTCAAGACCAAGCAGCGAGCATTCCAAGTGCTTCAGAGCGTATGCACCGCAATCACAACAACTTTTGTTCAATCTCAACTTCATAGGCACATCCACGATAGAATATGATGAGAGGAGTAGCTGATTCTGTCTTTCTTGTGGTGCAACGGACTTCACTATCCTAGGAATGATAGCAACAAACTTCTCAACGCATCACCGTTCTTTCCCGACCGCAATCAAAGACTTCCACTTTTCTTTCAATGATGTTTGCACAGACACCAACCCAGTGATTACCTGCGCTCGAGTCCACAAAAATATGTAAACGAAGAAATGTATACTAGGATGTAAAAGAACTGAATGGTTACCATTTACAAACAGAGGAAAGTAGAGTCGATCAACATCAACACCCCAAACTAGATCAGTCGCCCATGAGATGGAAGCTCTCCTCCGCTGCACTCCAAGAAGAAAATCAGGCAATTGATAGGCTTTTTGTTTTGGTAAAACTTCTTGTATGCAGCGCCTACTTGGAGGCAAAACATAGCACTCATGAAAGCAAACACGAGAGGCCCAACGATTCAATGTAGTGTTCACACGCCATATAAACATAACCGCATCCATCTCCTAAAAATTTACAATGAAAGTTAAGTAATATAGCATATAAGAAGTATTAGGAAGATAAATTCACCAAAGGTTAGTACAAGATTCATTACCTCGCTTCCAAGCCATTTTCCAGCACTTACTACTCTTGTAGCTACAGACAAAATTAAAGCATGTAGGACCAATTGTTAAAGGTATAGGCTTTAATGCCCATTCCGTGAATCATTTCCATGACTCTTTGGAGATATAATAAAGTGACGCTGCAGAGAAGCATCTTCGGCAATGGTGAATCGCTAAGCTGAAGTCCATGACCTTTTCTTTCGCACCATTTCTCCCACCGTGTGGCGGTGGAGCTGTATTCATCTCTGTCTTTTCTTTCTTTACTGGATTATCCATGAACCTCGGACCGAAGTCATTGGAGTCCACCAGTCTTCTTTTTGTCCTGAGATGGATCAAAGCTCCACACATACGACGCCCGAGAAAGCCCTTCAACCCTTATGGTCCTATCCCGCGACCCATATCATCCGCTTCACTATAATTCACATCGAATGTAGTCTCGAACCATCCTGTTATGTCACGACAAATAAGCAATAATTGAGACACCAAAATACATTATCATTACATAATTATTTTACATAAAAGTTCCAGACCATTACATAAGTTCAACAAGACACTTACAAACCAAGGACACTTACACACCAAGCACACATACAAACCGAGACCTTATAAAGTACAACAAAATTCAGGCCGATAACTTAGATGCCAATAAAACAAACGACACGCAAAACCACGAACTTAAACAAGACAAAATAACATTGAAGAGGATGGTGAAGACTAGTGTTTGTTTACCCGCTGCGGTGGACCTCCTCAACGCGTGCCTGGCTCGTCGATGGCTTTGTCGGTGAAGGCTCTCCAAGCTCAACTTCAACGCTGGCTTCCTTACGTGATTGTTTAAGCTCTGTCCGCATCTGCTCAAATGTCTCGGCCATCTGTTTCTGTATCCTTTGTTCCATTCCAGAGAAGTTGTGCTCAAACAACTTTGTCATAAAAGCCTTCATGTCTTCATTAAAAGGAGATTGCTTTGCACCACTCATGGAGAACCTTATGCTTTCTCTTCTCCATACCACGATCGGAAGCCTCTTTTTACCCTCTTTGATCTAGAACCAACGTTTTTGATCCTTTCGTAGTCTGAAAGTCGTCATCACTCTCTGCTTCAACATTCACGCTTGCTTCATCATTCACAGCTGATTCGTCATCGAGATAAAGAAATCACTTCATTTTCTCCAGTTTCCCAAACATGCTCACTAAAATCATGCCCCTTCTTTATCATCTCCATCAGAACCTTGATTCTATCATCCTCCACATCATCATCTCTGCGAAACGCCTGAGCTTTGACAACATCATAATTTCCTGTCCATGAGATGTATGGGTAGATGTCATCCTACACAAGAAAGGGAAATACAGTTAGATACTAAATACTCATTTCAAACCGAAGGAGTCGTCATAAATAGATAAAATTACCTTGGGTGTAATAATCTCCTCCAAGCGAATGATCTCCTCATATGACACCTTCGCAGCTCCCATCCAATTTATGCATCTAGGACCGTCCTTGAAACCCTTATCCAACTTTTTCCACAAAGCTTCCCAATTTTGGTACCGCTTCCATTGCCCAAATCTGTAAGCATGAGAAGCCATCCAAGACATAGCTAGTGGTCTTTTCCTTCATAGAACGATTTTTGGCTATTGATTTGCAGAGAAGGTCATAAGCAGCAACTCCCTAAGGATACCTTCAAACTCTGTCAAGATCCATGACCACCGCGATATACTTCAGGGGGATATTAACCTTCTCATCTCTCGCCAATACCACACAAAGAATGATCGCCAAGTAGACAAGACGACAGCGATCTGCATTCCTCCACTTCGCATTCCTTGTCCTTAGTCCACAGGTTGAAGAGTGTAATTGTTCCATCTTTTCTCCTCAAAACCTTGCTCCGAAACCACCATCATATTTCCACTCTTCAAACTCCTGCGAGATATGAGTATCCCATTCAAGCCCGTTACGGCGTGGAACTCTTGCAATGAGAATCAAAGCGGTCTCCTCAGAAAGACAAACCATAGCTCGTGGTCTGTAAGAAAGTCACCAGCTCCCTACACAAGAAGCTGTGTATCACCCCCGCAGAGTATCCAAGACCATTCTCATGGAGCTTAAAAATCTGATGAAAACCGGTCTTTCTTCACGACATCCAACTCCTTTGGCAGCCACGCTTGAAACTTTCGGATTATGTAGTCGATCCTGCGGCATGTAAATCATCAATTGTATCATTCTTATTTTTAGAATATGATTCTTATATCCATAAAATGTATTTTTATATATTTACGAATCAAAATTTTATGACAATATATAATAAATTTTTGTATATAATATTTAAAATATATGGTGCTATATATTTATACTTTTCAACATTAGAAAGTATATTTATTAGAAAATATATCTATATATTAATCTATATATTATATAAATGATTCTTTTATATGACTTTTATTTTTAGTTATTACTAATGGATAATTAAAAATAATTATATAGCTTTCAAAACAATATTGTTCAGTAACTATTTACAGTTAGGTTTATTAATTATTTTCAAACACCCATATATAATAAAATAGGAAAAGGCAATGAATACTAAAAGATAGGTTTATTGATTATTGTTTCCATGATTTTTATTTTTAATTTAATTTTAGAAATGCATTAATTAAACAGGAAAAAACCAAACTTCAGTGGCATGCCATTGTAATTAATTTGAAAAAGAAAGAGATATTTTATTTTTGTACATCTCTTTTAATAATATAGATATTCACAATCTAGTTTTCTTAATGTTGTAGGTTCTAGGTATGCATCTTTAATCCACATAATTTCCTCGTTTCTAATTTCTTAGAATTGATAATTCTGGTGATTATTTTAGCTTTTTATATTATATTTCTCACATTTTCAAGGTTTTATTTTTGATAAAAGTCAATATTTTTTGTTCACACGGTATAATTAGTACAAAGTCAATAAATTTAGGAAATTCTCTTTTCTAACCAACTTTTGTTTTTTTGCCACAATATATACACATTCTCGGCTGTTTTGTCTGAACCAGTACAACAAAATCCCATTTATTCTGTACAAACGACACATCTCTGGGAGAGTACAACACATAAAGAAATGTCAAACCTTTTCAAATGTCATAATGAAGGCCGATCTGACTATGACTAGACTTTTAGTAAGCTTTTTCAATCATGTTAGAATGTTGAATTCATTACTAAACCTTGTATCCGCGGTAGAGAAATACGTGTAGACTTGACGCCATATAATGGCACGCATTGGTTGGACAATGCAATTTACTTCCCTAAACATGACTAGACTTCTTTACTTTTCTTAACTTATATTTTTTCAAATCTCCACTACATAATATTAATTTCAGGTGGTGTGCTTATTTACTTTTTTTTCAAGGATTTTTATGAATACTTCTCATAAGTTCATAACTCAAACAGAAAAAGTTCATAACTCAAACAGAAAAAGTTCATAACTCAAACAGAAAAAGTTCATAACTCAAACAGAAAAAGTTCATAACTCAAACAGAAAAAGTTCATAACTCAAACAGAAAAAGTTCATAACTCAAACAGAAAAAGTTCATAACTCAAACAGAAAAAGTTCATAACTCAAACAGAAAAAGTTCATAACTCAAACAGAAAAAGTTCATAACTCAAACAGAAAAAGTTCATAACTCAAACAGAAAAAGTTCATAACTCAAACAGAAAAAGTTCATAACTCAAACAGAAAAAGTTCATAACTCAAACAGAAAAAGTTCATAACTCAAACAGAAAAAGTTCATAACTCAAACAGAAAAAGTTCATAACTCAAACAGAAAAAGTTCATAACTCAAACAGAAAAAGTTCATAACTCAAACAGAAAAAGTTCATAACTCAAACAGAAAAAGTTCATAACTCATAAGTAAAGTATGTTCAGCTTCGCGACAAGTTCTTTAATCCAAGGCTATTTATTACTTCTTGAACAAAACAATAAATTAGTATAGCAAATCAAATAAGCTTACGTTATAACTATTTTAATCAACCAACAACGTCCGTAGCCGGTAGCTCTACTTTGTCTTACGTTGAGTTTAGTAAATGATAATGACCCTAGTCTACGCGTAATTGCATTATACTATTAAAATTAAAATTAATTGATATGGTTGGACGAACATTACCTTATATATTATCCATATTATTATATCACATGCGTTTCGTAAGAGAGTTGACATTGCTATTCAGCGTCTCCAAAGAACAACGCCACCTGGTTCCATAGTTATTGTCTGCGATTAGATTAACTTAATACTAACAAATCAATATAATTGGTAAGTAGTTACCTTTTTAAGTTTTATATGGAATAAATTTCAATGTTAGTTTCATTCACCTACTTGAATATCGCTCAAGAAAATTGAAAGGGACTTTTAATACGAAATATTAAATTAATTAAGGTGGAATTGTGTGAGAACTCTCCTTTCTCTAACGTAGATAATTACGACAAAACAGACACCAACAAGAAAAAGATAAGTAAATATAGAAGTATCATAGAGTATATATTAAAACTAAAAGATAAAAAATACACTAAATACTCATGCAATAAAGCCACATGCATGTAGCGTAAGGAAAGGAAGACAAAATTAAATTTTTGGAAATATACACCAAAGAACTTGTTGTTATAAATTCATTGCCAGTTGCACATACAGCGAGTTATTACATATATCTTCTCTCTACAAACAAGTTTTATCACATTTTTATTATACAGTATATCTATTCACGCATATATATAGAGATATACAGCTGCCTCCAACATATATAGTCAACTGATGAAATTATAAGCATCATCATTATAGTCTTGTCTCCTTTCTTTCTCTCCTCCTCTCCTCTTCATCATAGATCAAGAACACAAGATGATTGAGATGACTACAGTAAAGAACGTGTTCTTGATCGGGTTTTCGATCTTGATACTGAATTGGGTATGGAGAGCTGTGAACTGGGTTTGGTTTAAGCCGAAGAGGTTGGAAAAATATCTGAAGAAGCAAGGCTTTTCTGGAAATTCTTACAGAATTTTGATGGGAGACATGAGAGAGAGTAATCAGATGGATCAAGTTGCTCACTCACTTCCTCTTCCTCTCACAGCTGATTTTGTCCCTCGCATGATGCCTTTTATCCATCATACTGTTCTAAATCATGGTATGATCCATCAAACTCAGCTTAATTCACAAGTTTTGAAGTGTTCTATAAATATCTGAAGAAGCAAGGCTTTTCTGGAAATTCTTACAGAATTTTGATGGGAGACATGAGAGAGAGTAATCAGATGGATCAAGTTGCTCACTCACTTCCTCTTCCTCTCACAGCTGATTTTGTCCCTCGCATGATGCCTTTTATCCATCATACTGTTCTAAATCATGGTATGATCCATCAAACTCAGCTTAATTCACAAGTTTTGAAGTGTTCTATAAATATCTGAAGAAATGTGAATCTAACTAAATAAGAACCAAGCTAGACTTGGTCTTGTGTTAGATTCATATTTTTGTATTAATTTGGTTAAGAGTTGCTCATCTTCTTCATCTTGAATTTCTATTATTTTCATGGTATGAACAGAGAGATACAGAGCAAGGATTAAAAGAGTTAACTGTGTATATAGATTAGATATTTATTTTTGCATAATTGCACAATTAAGATCTAAATCTGATATCTTTTTTTGGTTATAATCGAAATCTAGCTTACATATAATATAATAATAACACACTCTAGCTGATCATGTACTTGCTTCAGTACATCATTCTTGTATGTGTTTTGTTTCATATGTAGATTTTTTTTTAAACTTCATATGTAGATTAGTTAAACAACTTAAACTATATCAACTAGTAATAAACCAAGTTAAGAAAAACAAATGGCAGTAAATAATTTATATACTACTTACTATTTGTTTGAACAGGGAAGAAGTGTTTCACGTGGTACGGACCGTACCCCAACGTGATAGTAATGGATCCAGAGACACTACGAGAGATAATGTCAAGACACGAACTTTTTCCAAAACCAAAGATTGGATCACATAGTCATGTTTTCCTCAGTGGTCTTCTTAATCATGAAGGTCCTGAATGGTCCAAACATCGAAGCATTCTTAATCCTGCTTTTCGTATCGACAATTTAAAGGTATTTTATAAAATTTATTCTTGGTAAATTAATGAATACACTGCTAGTAAAAAAATGAATATATTTTTCGTTTCTTTATAACTTTTTTTAAACTCTGACATAATGTGAACTTTATGGATGTCATTTTCGTCTCATTCTTTAGATTCTCATCAGTTTCATTCTCTTTTTCCTCTTTTCCGAAAAGAAAGCCAGATGAGTACTTGTATCGCTTGGTAGTTGAGGATTTAAACAACAATAAATAGTTGTCGACAAAAAAAAACAACAATAAATAGTTGACAAAAAAACAACAATAAATAAATATTAATCATTTTTAATACTATTATTAAAGGATTATATTCAATTTGTTTCCAAGAAAAACAAAAAAATATTTTATAAAAACATATTAAAGTCCACAAATAACTAGAAGCCAAGCCACCAAATACCGACCAAACTATAAAGAGTCTAAAAGCGAAATAACAGAAAAAGACACATTACAAAAAGGTTAAATCATTTCTCAAATCAAGAGTTGTCCAAATACATCAACTTTTTTTTTGATCGGCTATCATTTCATTATCAACAATAAGCCTTCATTATCTAAAACAAAAATATTGATCGGTTATATATGAAAACCCATTTAAAGTAAATTTTTGTATGAGACTAGTTTTAATATATTTTTCAGATGAAACTATATTTAATATCTTCTTTTCATAATGTACAGAGCATCCTTCCAGCATTCAACTCGAGTTGCAAAGAGATGTTGGAAGAATGGGAGAAGTTAGCTTCATCAAAAGGAACAGTAGAACTTGATTCATGGACTTACTGTCATGACTTAACCAGAAACATGCTTGCTCGTGCTTCTTTTGGCGATTCCTACAAAGATGGCATCAAAATTTTCGAAATTCAACAAGAACAGATCGATCTTGGTCTCCAAGCTATTCGTTCTGTCTACATTCCTGGATCAAAGTAAGCAAAATGTTTTTCCTTATTTATTTATCAACCGAGTTTGGAACCATAAAGCTAATCTTGCGATTCTAATTGCAGCACTAGAGAATAAAAATATTATTGTAGTTTAAATATAAATCAACTAATCTAAACATAATTAAGAATATTTAAAATATAAATAAGACTTATCTAAATCTTGTAGTTTAAATATAAATCAACTAATCTTTGTGGGAGAGGAATTTCTTTAATATTATTCGGTCTGCGTTTCGCGAGTTTAATTTCATAATCTAACTTTACTGTTCATGATGGTTGATTGGCAAGATACACATTTCATTCTTCAAGTTATTTCTAATACTACTATCATTTTTTTGTATTTGCAATTTGCAGATATTTGCCAACAAAGTTCAACACAAGGCTGAGAGAAACAGAAAGGGACATGAGGGCTATGTTTAAAGATATGATTCAAACAAAAGAGAAGGAAATAAAAAGAGGAAGAGCTACCAACAAGAGCAGCGACTTGTTGTGCTCCATGTTGGACTCGAATACAAAGCAAGTAAAAGAACAAGGACCAGATTCAGGGCTGAGTCTCGACGATCTGATAGATGACTGTAAGGCTTTCTATCTAGCTGGTCAAAACGTGACTTCTTCATTGTTTGTTTGGACACTTGTTGCTCTAAGCCAACATCAAGACTGGCAAAACAAAGCAAGAGACGAGATTTCTCAGGCGTTTGGTAACAACGAGCCAGATTTTGAAGGGCTAAGCCACCTGAAAGTGGTAAGTATACATATTCAAAACCTACCAAAACCACACTACAACAGAACAAAGAGGGTTGTTTATAACTTTTTCTTTTGGTTTTGGGCTCATTAGGTATCAATGATCCTGCATGAAGTGCCCCAGCGCTGAAAATCTGCTCAGCCGCAGATATTAAAACTGGATTCTCTATACCAACAATCCATAACAATTTATTGGAGAGAAAATCCCACATCGAATATATGTAAGGACTTGGACCACTCTACTTAGGCCTGGGCAAAATAACCGAACCGAACCGAACCGAACCGAACCGAACCGAACCGAACCGAACCGAACCGAACCGAACCGACCAATACCCTCAAATACCGAACGGTTCCTATATTTTTATATCGAAATAACCGAACCGAACCGAACCGAACCGAACCGAGAACGAGCGGGTACCGAATATATAAAAATATTAATTATATATACATATAACATCACTAAATATATATTTTAATTTAAAATTTTATTAAAAGTATTTGAAAATAGTTGAGGATAACTAAATTATTATAAAGTATCCAAACTACCGAAAGTATCCGAAACTATCCAGATAGTTTTATCCAAATATCCAAAGTAATCCAAATATCCAATTTTTTATCTAAATCATCCTAATTATTTGATATTTTACCTTAAATAACCAATATTTTGTCCAAATTATCCGGTACCGAACTATCCGAACCGAACCGATCCAAATGAGAACCGAACTTTTCCGGATATTTTCCGGTTCCTACATTTACTATCCGAACCGAACCGAACCGAACCGAACCGAACCGAACCGAACCGAAAATAGGTCAAGTACTAAATGGATCTTCTAGCTACTATCCGAACTACCCGAAACCCGAAATACCCGAACCGAACCGAACCGATACCCGAAATGCCCAGGCCTAACTCTACTAATTGTCAATTGGTATTAAGTTGGAAACTCATAATAAATCCGAATCTATCATAGTATCAGAACCGGCTCATTACCCTGGCTCATTAATCCGGCCCGGACAGTGGCCAGATCAACCCACAAATTAATGACCTAAAAAATGTTTAATTTCTTCAAGATAGCTAGAAAAAAATCCATAACAATATACATTAGAATTATATCCTTCTTCACAAGACAATGTTTGTTGAAGCCGGGTTTTACTCTGCTCTAGATCCTGTCCGAGACCCAACCTAGACGTAATAAAGCCTAGATGAAGATCACTAAGGCCCAAAAAAAAACAATAAGCCGCGAAGATCAAGGCCAGCCTGAGTTGGAAGAGTCTCACACACCGAACTAGGTCAGTCAAAGTGAAACATAAAGAAGTTAATGCATTCAAAACCTTCATAAAATGCATAAAAATTGAAGAAAACTGTTTTACTCTCTTTGAATAGTCAGTATTTGAGTAATTCAGCTTATTTGATGACTCTATGCCTCATCCAAGTGATAGTCTGTATCTCCATAGTAAACATTAAAACAAGCTTACTGTTTCTAAGACTATATGTTGAAGTAGTACTGCTATAAGACCAAATAGCCAACTTCTTACTGCTAAAATCTTATATGTTTTTGACATGACTACCAAAAAAAAAGTCTTATATGTTTGCAACATGATTACCTAAAAAAAGTCTTATATGTTTGCTATGACGGCAGAAAACCTTGACGACAACTGAGAGCCAAAAGAGAGACTTTGTAGATTTTGAACACGAGAGTACGTGTTATTTTTTTCTAAAAAAAAGAACACGAGAGTACGTGTAGAAAAGTCTTAACAGCTGACGAGAGATTGAGTTGGTATCTGGAGAATGTATAGAGAGGGAAAAAACAATTAAACAACAAAAGAGTTATCAAATCAGAAGCTGAGATGTCACCACGTGTTTTATACTTATTGGTTCATTATCCAATTCATATCAAAATATTTCGAGACTAGAGAATATTAGAGAATATCCTTTTTCTGATTTATAGGGCGCTCATTAGAAATTTAGAATATAAATTGTTCTAGATTCATTCGATTCAAATATGAGCTCAAGAAATATTAAAAAAAATATGTAAATCATGTTTGTAGATGTGAATTACTTTTAACTTTAATGTTATCTTTAAATATAAATGTTACATATAGTATAACTTTTAGAATTAA
This sequence comes from Brassica carinata, assembly GCA_016771965.1. Lineage (NCBI taxonomy): Eukaryota > Viridiplantae > Streptophyta > Magnoliopsida > Brassicales > Brassicaceae > Brassica > Brassica carinata. The sequence continues at coordinate 47,109,239 of CM028701.1, read as the reverse complement.
AAGCTTATAAATTTTGAATAGACAAATAGTATTACAATAATCAATTTTAACTTGTACGAGTAGGGACCAAGCAATAGTTGAGTATAATTGCGTTCGTAACTCATTTCTTTCTTGTCGGAAACTCAATAAATAGCTCAATGATTTAGAAGAAAAAAAACACAAATTGTTAAATCATATATTATATATATTAGCAGAAGTATATAAAAACCTCAATAGTAACCACTGCTTTTCTATCTTGTTGTCATTCAAATGCCCCTTGTGATCCTGCAAAATGCAACAAACCAAAAACATATTGAAAATTATTTTTGAAAAATGATATTTGATTTATGGTTTTTCAATCAATTTCTCAAGTTTTAATCAATCGTCTTTTATTTGGTTCAGTTACATTAAAATCTATTTATATATTGTAAAACTAGAGGGACTATAAAGAAATTCCAATCAGCTTTGGCTATTTCGAATCAGCTTGATCTGTTCTCTAAACATTTTTAACAGGGTTGGTCTGGTCCTGAGATATTTAGAATATCATAAATACTTTTAGGTAAAATTTAATATTTCTAGTAAACTGAGGGTTGTTAACTCTATATATATTAGTTTTAAAGAAATTTGGGGGTCTATGCTAATGTTTTATACAACTCTTACCTAGAACCGGTCATGCTTCTAAATTTGATAATAACAATGAAGATTCTGGATGAATTAGTTGACATATGTCGTCCATTATCAATTAATATATATATACGCCTGGCGAGAGATCATGTTATCCACAAGATTGAACAAGAGATCACGTTGAGGTTTCGTAAGTTATCTAAAGAATCTTGTGAATTAGTCTTTTCTTACAGTTCACGTTAACAAAGAAAAAGTGACTAAGCTTACGAGTCAAAGATTGAAATTGGAGATTTTACGATAAACCACTTATAAGATAAACACTGTGTGAATCATGTGATCACTATTATTAGAAAACGTTTTGAACAACAACGAACATTAACAAACGGAAACGTACAGTAGTCTTATTATAGCAATACGTAGAAGCCTTCTTACTATAAGTTCATATAGATTTGTTTACTGCAGCAATCAAGAAAATAGGAGGAGAGAACACAGAGTAGACACAAGATGGAGTTTCTTAAGACGCCAGGCATTACTTCCTTTATATCTTCAAAGCATCGAGATAAGCTTTTCCGTCGAGTGTACGAGAAAACAAGCCATCCATATACTCTTTCATGGTCAGACTTTTGAATTTTCTAACCTTTTGCCTTTCAACGAGGCTCTTTGCTGGACCAACTTCTTTATACATTCCCGGGTTGTGAAACGTTGCAATAGAGAGCCTCTCTTTCTCTGAATTCACAACTCCTCGATGCTCGATGCTTCGATATGTCCCATTTGTTATGATCTACATCAAACAAAAACACAACACTATAACCATTTGCAATGATCTATTAGTTACCATATGCTTTTTATATAATTTACCTCTATGACGTCTCCAACGTTGACAATGAAAGCATTAGGGAGAGGTTTAACAGGAACCCATTTCCCATCTTTCTTGATTTGGAGACCTTCAACCTCATTAACCTGCAACAGTATGGTGAGTCCGATTGAATCTGAATGAGGAGATAGTCCGATAACCTTATCAGGTTGTGGACACGGTGGGTAGTAATTCATCCTCATCATTTGGACCGAATCAACATCATCAAACAACTTTAACATTTCCTCTGGTTTGATCTCTAGGGCTCTTGCCATTTTTGCTATTAAAATCTTAGCTATGCTCTGCACTTCAGTAGAATACGTCTCCAGTGTGTCTCTAAATAAGTCAGAAAACCAATATTTATACAGAGAAATAATTGGTAAATTTAGTTAAAAAGCAAAAACGAACCTAAAAGGAAGAGGTAGCTTGGGGAACAAGTGAGGCTTGCGTGCTTCAATAGGTTGCACTATATGGTAGAACATATCTGCCCAATCGAGCTTCTGATCTTCTGAAATCACAAAAGCTTGTCCGAAACCTTCGATCTCATTTGGTTGCTGCCAGAACTTCTTCTTTTCTTCCATGGGAAGATTGAAGAATCCTTGAATCTCCAACTTTATTTTGTCCAAGAAACTTGGGTCTATTCCATGGTTTACAAGCTGTAGATGACCACAAATACATAATGGAAATATTGATAAATAAAACATATTCCTGGAGTTGAAACAATTGTTTTTCCTAGAAAATGTATCTTTCTAAAAGAGAGAGTATTTTGACGTTTTTTTTTGTAAGAAACTAGGTTTATCGCAATTGCTCCAAACAATATTAATAAATTCCGAGACTTGCCTCGGAAGAAACAAGTCTAAAAGCTTCATAAAGTTTTGACGCGTTAATACATTGATTTGTAAGATAGTAAAAAGTTTGGCGAGTTTACCTGGAAAAATCCCCATTCTTTGCAAGCAAAGTCGAGTTTCTGAACCTCAGAGTCCATGGTTGTTGAAGAACATAACCGCTTCATGTCGATGATTGGGATCTCGGTAATTAGACCTGAACCATCTGTGACTTCAGTCTTGTTTTGATCAAGCCGAACATACCTAGGAGGAACGGTCGTGACCATCTTCTCCTTAACCATCTCTTGAACAGAAGGTACTATAATTGAGCTCCACTGAGCTGCTCCTTTGGATTCCATGGCGGTTTCTTTCTTGGAAGATAAAAGAAGTGTTGTAGATATGTTTTAGAGAGATGTTGTGTTAGGTAATATAAAGGGTTTTTCGATTTTTCCTATACTATAATGATTGATTAGTTTGACCCAAATCCTCAATAGTCGAAACTATTTGATTGTTCCTCGGTTGTTCTAAGATATGGTCGACAGAGACATTTGGCTGCCGTTGTCAACTGGTTGTTACTTGTTACTAACCCCAATTTTTTTTTTTTTTTTTTAACACTGGGTAACACATTACATCATCATATAATCTCTAAATCTATTAGATATGATGATCAACTACCTGCAACATATGTGATAATGATCCGGATTTAGGCCTGGAATTATTATCCGGATCCGGATTCGATCCGAGATCCGATCCGGATTCGAACCGAGATCCGATTCGGATCCGCTCCGAAAATCCGGATATCCGGAGGGACCGAATCCGGATCCGGATATCTCAATTTTTTAGTCCGGATATCCGGAACCGTAATTTTATTAATATTATTTTTAAAATAGTAATATATATTTATAAAAATTAATTTTATTTATTATACTTTCATTTTTATAATAGTATATAGAATTTTTATAAAAATTAGTAATATCATACATAATAATAATTAAAAACATTATATACATTTTTTATTTTTAAATATTTGTTAATATTTTATATTTTTTAATATTATTTTTTATTTATTTTAAAGTTTCAAATCCGATCCGGATATCCGCCATATATTACAATTTTAGAAGGATATCCGACACCGGATACCGGAACCCCGGATCCGGATATCCGCCATATATTACAATTTTAGAAGGATATCCGAACCGTAATTTTATTAATATTATTTTTATTTATTTTAAAGTTTCAAATCCGATCCGGATATCCGAACCGTAATTTTATTAATATTATTTTTAAAATAGTAATATATATTTATAAAAATTAGTAATATCATACATAATAATAATTAAAAACATTATATACATTTTTATTTTTAAATATTTGTTAATATTTTATATTTTTAATATTATTTTTAAAATAGTAATATATATTTATAAAAATTAATTTTATTTATTATACTTTCATTTTATAATAGTATATAGAATTTTTATAAAAATTAATTTTATTTATTATACTTTCATTTTATAATAGTATATAGAATTTTTATAAAAATTAATTTTATTTATTATACTTTCATTTTATAATAGTATATAGAATTTTTATAAAAATTAGTAATATCATACATAATAATAATTAAAAACATTATATACATTTTTATTTTTAAATATTTGTTAATATTTTATATTTTTAATATTATTTTTAAAATAGTAATATATATTTATAAAAATTAATTTTATTTATTATACTTTCATTTTATAATAGTATATAGAATTTTTATAAAAATTAATTTTATTTATTATACTTTCATTTTATAATAGTATATAGAATTTTTATAAAAATTAATTTTATTTATTATACTTTCATTTTATAATAGTATATAGAATTTTTATAAAAATTAATTTTATTTATTATACTTTCATTTTATAATAGTATATAGAATTTTTATAAAAATTAGTAATATCATACATAATAATAATTAAAAACATTATATACATTTTTATTTTTAAATATTTGTTAATATTTTATATTTTTAATATTATTTTTAAAATAGTAATATATATTTATAAAAATTAGTAATATCATACATAATAATAATTAAAAACATTATATACATTTTTATTTTTAAATATTTGTTAATATTTTATATTTTTAATATTATTTTTAAAATAGTAATATATATTTATAAAAATTAATTTTATTTATTATACTTTCATTTTATAATAGTATATAGAATTTTTATAAAAATTAATTTTATTTATTATACTTTCATTTTATAATAGTATATAGAATTTTTATAAAAATTAGTAATATCATACATAATAATAATTAAAAACATTATATACATTTTTATTTTTAAATATTTGTTAATATTTTATATTTTTAATATTATTTTTAAAATAGTAATATATATTTATAAAAATTAATTTTATTTATTATACTTTCATTTTTATAATAGTATATAGAATTTTTATAAAAATTAGTAATATCATACATAATAATAATTAAAAACATTATATACATTTTTTATTTTTAAATATTTGTTAATATTTTATATTTTTTAATATTATTTTTTATTTATTTTAAAGTTTCAAATCCGGATCCAGATATCCGCCATATATTACAATTTTTAGAAGGATATCCGACACCCGGATACCCGAGAACCCCGGATCCGGATAAGGATAGTAAAATCATGGATCCGTCGGATAAGGATTCGGATCTGGATACCTCGAAATTCCCCGGATATCCGATCCGTTCCACCCATAAACCCCATATTATGTTCATATTTAAATCGAAACATGTTACCCTACATATAATTATTTTAAGTGTGAAATTAGTTGTATAGAGAGGGATCACCATCATCACCTGACCCCATATATTATATAAACTTGTTTTTGGCTGTTCGCAAAAATCGTCCTCTAGCGCAATTTTCCTTTTTGACTAAAACTCTAGCGCAAAATGTTGTAAGTGCATCCCCCACAACTTGAGGTTTCATGTTGAACCCTCATATGCTGTTACCAAAGGAGATGAAGTTGGATCTGCAAACGAGAGACCCTTTACAATCAACCTGGACCACCTTAAATCTTGTTTATACAGAGACCATGCAATTTTTGCTTCATTATGATTTGCAAAAAAAAAAAAAAAAAAAAAAAAAAAAAAAAAAAAAAAAAAAAAAAAAAAAAAAAAAAAAAAAAAAAAAAAAAAAAAAATAAATCAATGATCCAATATTTGTCAAAATGTGAATTAGATGTATGCATGTATACCAAGAATTTGAGAAGTAGTCAGGTTTATTAGGCCGATCAAAGTTATTTCTTCGTTAGAGATTATAAGATTTTCTGTTGTCCGCCGTTAAGTTTAGACCAAGAAAATAACCCAATTGCCCACCGTTAAGTTTAGACCTATACTTAAGACATGTGACTGATTTAACTAGTCAAGTGGTTTTTAATTACTAATTAACCCCATGCTGTTTGTTCATATCCAGCGCGAAATACATTTCTCTACTTATAATTGTTTTGAAGGGTGTAATTATCCAGTAGCAGACCGTATAGGTATATAAACTTTGCTTTTGGCTATACGCAAGTATTGCCCTCTAGCGCAAATGGGTGTAAGTTGTAACTGCGCATTTACTCGTCGTCCATGTTGTCTAACTAAGATGGATAAATTAATAGATATTTACAAAAGAAAGATGGAGAAATATTGATTCAGGAATCGTGATAAAAGCTATTTTGACATAGGAAGAATGCAACGTTTTGATATAATGAGTTAACTTTGCGCGGAGTGAAACTATTGTAAAATAATGAAAGATACACTACGTATTCATATATAGTCTTCAGAATACAATATTGATAACATCAATAATATAATGTACAATAAAATGTATATAGTAAGCTAAATGAGACAGAAAGAAGGTGTACTGCATAACTTGCTCATATATGTAAGAACCACGCTGATAATTAATGCCAAAGATTTATAATATTAATTAGGCCTCCGTATTTTGGTATGGTGTCATTTTGAATATTTGATTTTTCAGTTTACGAAAATTATTTACCATATTGGAACAATATCTAATTTAGTTTGGTCGGTTTTGGTTATGAATATCATATTAACAAAAATAAATATATATATATATATATATATATATATTAGTATAGAATTTACATATAAGTATACTAATATTTACTTTTGAACTTTTTAGAAATTAGATTATAACCTCGTACGTTTTATATGCTACATTACACGATTTAACAATGAAATGTATGAGTTTCATACTTAAGTATTTGTATTCTATGGCCAAGATAAAGCGATCATACATATGAGTATAAAGAAACAGAGCTGTCATGAAGAAGGAAAAAACAGAGCAAGAAAGGTAGGCGAAAGCTCGCTGAAAATTCAAGCCAAGACAGCAAACAGCTTGTTTGAAAACGACCTCGTTAGTTAAGCCAACGCATAGTAGTCAATGTATAACAACAACAAACTCAAATAGCTTCCTTGAGAGAAACTTTCGATCGAAGGTCTACGGAATGAATCTGGCGTCTTCGCCGGATTCTAGAGATGATCTAGCGGATGATTCGGATCTTCTGAGGGCATCGGAGGATGGGGAAAAACAGAGAAACATGATAAAGGAAGGTGATTCGAAGGTGATGGATCAAAGTTGGGTGAAGGCGGTGATGGATAAGAAACAGTTGAGAAAGTATGAGGTCGAGGTCTCAAACAAGGATGGTGTTCACATGGTGGAGATCCCAGATGAGGTTCTGGAAAACACTACTCCACTTTGGGAAGACTTTGTTGTGGGAAAATTCTTAGATCTGGCTCCACATGTGGCTAAAGTTCATATGGTCTTGAATAAAATCTGGAAATATGGAGATTCGTCTACAAAGGTCGAGGTTTTTGAAGTGAATGCGACGACGATGAGGTTTAAGGTCTCAAGTCGAAAGGCTAGGGAGAAGATTCTTCGTCGGGGTATGTGGAATATTGTGGGGGTTCCTATGATAGTTTCGAAATGGACTCCTGAAGCTGAGGGGGAAGATCAGAAGGAAGAAGCCATTCCTATGTGGGTTCACTTGGAGAAAGTTCCTCTCCACATGTACTCATGGGAAGGGCTGAGCTTCATCACCAGTACAGTAGGGATTCCAGTGAAACCGCACCCGGAGACTATTGCTTGTACTAATCTGAATGAGGCAAAGATTTTTGCGAGAGTGGATGTCACAAAAATTTTGCCAAAGGAGATCACATTTTCAAAGGATGGTAAGCAGTTCACTGTAAAATTCTATTACCCATGGCTACCGGCTAGATGCAAGTTCTGTGATAAGTGGGGTCATAATGAAGCAGTCTGTGCTATGAAGAGTAAAGGGAAGAAGAGTAGAAATAACACTGGATCCCCGGCTATAAAGGGAACTGGAGATAAGGCTGAACAATCTAGTCCTTTGAGTGTAGTGAAAGAGAAGGAGGAAGAGATAATGAGGAGAAATAGTGAGACAAATATGGATGTGGCTGTTAGTGAAGGAAGTGCTAAAAAGTCAGAGAATGGTGTTGGTACTAGTGTGTGGTCTACAGTCTCGCCAGCTAAAACTGGACGATCTTTAGTATTATCAGCTAAGCAAATAGATGATGTTGAGATTTCGGCATCGAAATTCTCTGTGCTAAGTATTGATGATGCAGAGGAGGGAGAGATACTAGAGGTTGAGAAGGCTCTAAATGGTGTGGTTGATGAGCAGGTAGAAACTGATGAGATGGAGTCACTGGAGTGTGATCATGGAGAAGACATTGATCAGCAAGTTCTTGAGGAGAAAAAGGTTGGGTTGAGACGAGGACGAAAGGCTAAAGCCCCGGATGCAAATCCAGGGAAAAGCTCTCGGCCTCGACGAAAACACTAATATATGGGGAGTTTCTTCTGGAATGTTCGTGGTTTCAACAAATATATTAAACATTCCGCTATAAGAGGGTAAGCGCAACAACATGTGCTTTGGAAGTATATTGGAGACAAGGGTTAAGGAGAGTAAAGTGGATAGTATTTTGAAGAAGGTTTTACCGGGTTGGTCTTATATGACAAATTATGAATACAATGAGGGAGGTAGAATCTGGCTAGTGTGGCGAGATGATGTTAGGATGCTGCCTGTTTACAAATCTGACCAGCTTATAACTTGCTCTGGGGTTGCAAGGCAGGAGGATTTCTTTACACCGAGTTTATGCAAAAATTTAGCAGAGGAAAGGAAACTATCGTGGGATGATCTCCGCCATCACCAAGACTCAGCTATGTTTCGTGGTAAAGCTTGGATGGTAGTAGGAGATTTTAATGAGATATTGGATGGAGAGGAGAGTTCAGGGTTTTTGGAGTTTGGTAGGGTTTCAGGAGGTATGAGAGATTTCCAAAATATGGCCCTGCATTGTAATTTTTCTGATATGGGTTATCAGGGTCCTATGTTTACCTGGTGCAATAAGAGAGAGGAGGGAGTCATTTGCAAGAAGCTGGATAGGGTGTTAATAAATGATGTTGCTGTCCGGAGATTTTCAAATGCTTATTCAGTATTTGAAGCAGCGGATGCTCGATCATCTCTGCTGCAAAATCCAACTATTTCCTCCAGAAGAGAAGCTAAGGAAGCCTTTCAAATATGTGAATGCTATTGGGAGATTGGAGGAGTTTCTTCCTTTAGTGAAGGAGTACTGGGATCAAACGCCGATTCTATTTCACTCGACTTCTGCTATGTATAGATTCTCAAAGAAATTGAAGTCTCTAAAACCACTGATTCGAGAGCTTGGCAAAGCGAAGTTGGGTAATCTCTCAAGGAAGGCAAAAGAAGCTTATGAAATCCTGTGTGAGAAACAAAAGATGACGCTTGAAAATCCGAGTGAAAATGCTATACAAGAGGAGGCTGGGGCTTATGAGCGTTGGCTTCATATAGCGGGATTGGAGGAGGATTTTTTGAAGCAGAGGGCAAAACTTCATTGGCTGGATGTGGGTGATCAAAATAACAAGACGTTTCATAATGCCATCAGAGTTCGTAAGGCACAAAACACTATTCGGGAGATCAGATGTTCTAATGGGAATTCTGTTACTCAGCAGAAGGATATTAAAGAAGAAGCTATCAGGTTTTTCTCAGAGTTTCTCAATAGGATTCCTGATAACTTCACAGGTGCCACTACGGAAGAATTAAAAGAGTTGCTGGGGTTTCGTTGTTCTGAAGAAGAGTGTAGTTTGTTGGATGCTCAGGTGACTGCAGAGGAGATACGTAAAGTGGTTTTCACTATGCCATCAAATAAGTCGCCTGGCCCGGATGGATTTCCCTGTGAGTTCTTCAAAACTACTTGGCCCATAGTTGCTCAGGATTTCATTGTAGCTGTTCAATCAGTATTCAGATTTGGTTTCCTTCCAAAAGGTGTGAACTCCACCATTCTGGCACTTGTTCCGAAGAAGACAGATTCTTTAGAGATGAGAGAGTTTCGCCCTATAGCTTGCTGTAATGTACTCTATAAGGTCGTTTCGAAAATACTTGCAAACAGGCTCAAGTTGATCCTACCCCGTGTCATCTCTGAGTGTCAGTCTGCATTTGTTAAAGGAAGATTGTTGATGGAAAACGTCCTGTTAGCTACTGAGTTGGTAAAGAACTACCATAAGGAGACTATCTCGCCGAGATGCTTGATGAAGATTGACATATCGAAAGCTTTCGATTCTGTACAATGGTGTTTTGTTCTCAGAAGTCTCGAAGCGATAGGAGTTCCAGAAAGGTTCATACATTGGATAAAGCTTTGTATATCAACTCCTTCATTTTCTGTTCAAGTGAATGGAGAGCTTTCAGGGTACTTCCAGAGTAAGAGGGGGTTGAGACAGGGCTGCTCTCTTTCTCCGTATCTCTTCGTCTTGTGTATGAATGTGTTATCACACAAGATAGATAAGGCAGCGCAGGAGGGAAAATTTCGATTTCATCCCAAATGCAGTAAGCTTTCTCTTACCCATCTTTGTTTTGCCGATGATTTGATGGTTTTTGTTGAGGGAACGAAGGAGTCAATTGAGGGAGCATTATCAGTGTTTGATGGATTTGCGAAATGGTCCGGTTTGAGCATCAGCATTGAGAAGTCGACGGTTTATATGGCAGGTATTCAGGAGGAGGAAAAGAGGAGAATTTTGGTGAATTTCCCATTTGAAGAAGGCTCCCTACCTGTTCGATACTTGGGGTTGCCGCTTATGACTCAATCAATGAGAAAACAGGATTATGTCCCGTTGTTGGAAAGAATAAGAAGTAAAATTTGCTCTTGGACGAGTCGCTTTCTTTCTTATGCGGGGAGGCTTCAACTAATAAAATCAGTGCTGGTTAGTATTGTAAACTTCTGGGCTTCTGTTTTCAGACTTCCTAGTAAATGTATAAAGGAGGTAGAGCAACTGTGTGCTTCATTTCTATGGACTAGACCAGAGTTAAGATCCTCTGGAGCTAAGGTGGCTTGGGGTGAGATATGCAAACCTTTAAATGAGGGAGGTTTGGGAGTTAGAGCTTTAAAAGAAGTAAATACAGTGTATGGACTGAAACTCATTTGGAGGATGCTGGCAGGAGATTCTCTGTGGGGTAAGTGGATCAAAAAATATCTTTTGAAGAAAAGAAGCTTTTGCGAAGTGAAAACTAATTCTCAAGTGGGTTCATGGATGTGGAGAAAGATGTTGAAGCTTAGAGAAATAGCAAAATCTTTTTACAAAGCTGAGATTGGTAATGGGAGACATATCTCCTTTTGGTTCGATTGCTGGTCTGAGAAGGGATTGATATTTGATTTGGTGGGTGAAAGAGGGTTTATTGATTTGGGTATAAGGAAGGAAGCTACTCTTGAGGAAGCTGTCCTGAACTTAAGACGAAGAAGAAGGCATAGATCAGTGGTTTTGCAAGAGATAGAGGAGGCTCTTGACTCTGTGCGCAGGAAAATTCAAAGAGAGAATATGGATGTCAGTACTTGGAAGAGGAGATCAGGGTATAGAGAGAGCTTCTCTTCAAATGAAACTTGGATGTTATTAAGGTCGACAAATGTGAAGTGTATATGGACTCGGGGGACTTGGTTCTCTATGGCTACACCTAAGTATGCATTCATGACCTGGTTAGCCATGAGAGGGAGATTGTCCACCATGGACAGGATCTCGAAGTGGTGCCAGGGAGTTGATACAACATGTGTGTTGTGTAAGTCTGATGCTGAGACCCGTAACCACTTATTTTTCGAATGTTCTTATACTTCGCAGCTTTGGGAACATCTCGTAAAAGGCATTTTGGGGAACGACTTCACACATAGTTGGTCTGAAATGGTGAGGATTGTATCAAGTGGAGGGTTGGATAAGAAAAGTACTTTCTGCATAAGATATGCTTTTCAATCTGCTATTTATGCTATATGGAGAGTGAGAAATAACGTCCGTCATGGGGAGAAGCTGTTAGCTATCTCTACATTGAAGAAGCTTATTGATAAGGAGATAAGAAATAAACTTAGCTTGTGGAGTACAAGGAGGAGAAGAGGTATGGAGTATGCTCTTCAATTTTGGTTTCAAACTAGAGTCTAATCATGGAAGTGTAGGGAATTTCTGGTTTCAAAGTTTTGTACATAAATAGGTCTACACAATGATGTAATAAGGCTTTTTGGTGAATAAAATTTAAAATTCATTCAAAAAAAAAAAAAAAGTTTCAGCTTTACAAACACACTATATAAGACGGTCAAAGAGTTTTCCTTTTACCTTGAGATCACAAGAACACATCTATGCAACTCATGATAAAAAACTAAGGCCACTGGACTTAGACTTCAATTTCACATAAGTAGGGGAATTGAACTGTTTAATGTCTTTGAGACCTTGAACTTTCCAGCTCATCAACAAAGCGTAACAGTTTCAGCTTTAAACCACAGAAACATTCAGTATAAAGATAAGAACTCGAAATACAATCAATTTTGGCCATAAGAGAGACTTCAACCTCACATAGGTTGCTAGTTTCCTGGTTCTCGAATGACTCGCCATATCAAGCGGTGTAGGATGCTAAACTAATCTAGGCGAAAAAAGGAAAGATGATAACAGATTCGAGAGGTAGAGATGGCTTACTTGTTTGCTCATCTGCTCCTTGCACATCGCCTTCCCCAAGACATCGCCTCCCTGACTCACTCCACTCCTTCTCCGCCGTCTCTTCATTCCTCCACCGCCGCAACGGCCTCTCATGACTCTACTCGCTCGTCTCGTTAACCTCACCGTCTCTTCCATCCCTGTCTCCACTTCTTGTCTCTTTGACATCCTCGGAAACATCACAAAATCGTCTCTCTCACCATCTCCGTCACGAATTTGTCCGGAAACATCCCTTAAAACATTCCACTCAAATCTCACATTTTCGATAATCTGATAAAGGGATGATTACCCACTTCGATTATTCTACTCTCCAACCTTAGCGCTCTAAACTTGTTGTTAAGAGTAAAGCAAACTTAAATCTTGATTAATTAATGAATGTCATGTACAAGTGGGGTATATATACACGTATGTAGAATGAGTATAGTAGTATAGTAACACCCTATACCCGTATACAGTAAGTATATACACTAATACTTGTCGTCAAACTCAGATATCCGGCGAGATACCCGACATCATCGGCGACCTAATCTTACAAAAGAACAAAAAATCACTTATTATAGGGAAATTAGGTGGTATAACCAAACAAAAACCCTTAATTCATTATATAACCAAAATCACACTCTCTCTCCTCTTCTCTCTTCCTATCTCTCTCTAACCTCTTTCTACAAAACTAATTTAACTTTTTTCTTGGTTATATCACAAATAAACCCCTTATTATATTGGCTTGATCGATCGAAGAGAAGAAAATATATAAGTTATCTATTTTTTAAGTTAATTATGTTATATCTTACCAACGGTATATATTGTAATTCTTTTTTTTTTGAGAAAGGGCCTATATATTGTAATTCTTTTAGTAAGCAAAGGGTTATTAGAAATGGAAGTTGAGAAGGGATATGGTAATGACACCTTATCTATAATGGCAAACTTGTGAACAAAATACAAAAAGTTATTTTTTAAAAATGTTTCCCTATCCTAAGAGAAATGCTTCCGAGGCAAAAAGAAATAAAAACAAGAAACCATTTAGATTGTTTGAGATTTAATAACTAACTACGGACCTAAATTAGCTATCTAAAAAGCAAGTTGCTAAACTTCCTTCTCTTCCTTCTCGTGAAGAGTATGTTGCGCACTTCTCGGTCTATGACTTTGAAGATGGTTGTGGCCGGGGCGAAATTGTGCTTGTGAATCACGTTATTCCTTTGACGCCAGATGTTGTAGAGAACGGATTGAGCAACCACCTTGCAAAGAAGCGAAGGTGCTGGATCTGTTGATCCCCTTATCCATGACAGCAGCTCCGTCCATGAAGTAAACAGTGACTGGTGATGATCTAGTTTAGCAAATACAGCTCTCCAAATCTCTGAAGCAAAACCACAACTAAGCAGCACATGATCTCTTGTTTCGATCCCTATTAGATAAACAGCACAATTCAGAGAAATGTTGAAGCCCCAAGAGGCTATTCTTGTCTTCGTAGGGAGTCTCTCTAGCTGAGCAGTCCACATATTGAAAGCCTGTTTTGGAATGCAGCCTTTGTACCATATTATTTCTGCCCAGTCCTTCTTACTCGCTCTTGGTCTCAACTCTTCCCAAGTTTTTGCTGACGAGAAGCCCCTACAATCAACACCATTGACGACCCAAGAGTAAGCATCCTCCAACTGACTGATGCTGGGCAGGTCGATCAGTGTGAGGTGAGAGTGTAAGGCTATCTCTGGGTCTGACCGCGGATGGGGCAGAAGCCAACCCCCTTCAGAACAAGTAGCTTCCACACTAGCATTTAACGGGATACGCATTCTCCTTGGCCCTTCTACACCGATGAGTTCCAGAAGAGGACCCAAAGTAGTCCAAGCATCGAACCAGAAACTTGCCTTAGCGCCATTTCCCAATGTTACTCGGATAAACTGCTTGGCAAGCGGTCTAAGCTTTAATAAAGAAGTCCACATCCAGGAATCAGTCCTTGAAGGTAAGATTGACCATAGGGAGCAGTCTTGCAGGTGATGAAATTTATGCCAATCAGTCCACAGCGATCTTTTCTCTGCAAATAAGAGCCAAATATATCGGAGGCACAAAGTTGTATTCCAATCTGAGATCCGCCTTAGCCCTAGACCTCCTTCAGACTTCGGCAAGCAAACAGAGGCCCATGCGACCTTAACATACCCTCTTCTTTCAGAGCTACCAGACCAGAGAAACCGCATGCAAAGAAATTCTATCTTCCGTATACATCCTTTAGGAAGAATAAATGTTGGAATCTAAATCCAACGCAGGGACTTGTGACCAAAGGTTTCTCCAACGTTTTGATAAAACGCTCGTGCAGACCGATTCCTTCGTAGAGAGTCCGGAGAGTATTTGACATAACAATGCATCGGGTAAGTTGCTTATCAAATCGGAGCTCCTTCGTTTCTTTTTGACAGAGGTTTCTTCATCCATGTCTACAATCCTGAATTTCAGAAGAATAAGCCTGAGATTTTGCATGTGAATCAAAAAAAAAAAAAAAATCTCACAAATCCACTACGTAAATCGGAGATTGCAGAGTTAGTAAAAGGCAACGCAAGATTCCTAGAAGAAGAGCTGATTAAATCATTTTCTGAGTGTTGATATCGATGACGGCGAGTGAGGAAGACGAAGACGAAACCACCGTAACTTCTCCGGTTACTAAATAGATTTTCTCGGTGGAGGAGAAGAGAAAAAGAAGAGCAAAAAATACAGTCACTACGTCGCGCACGTGACATTACACGTGGAGGATGAGACTGACAGTCACCGACGCGCGCGACAGATTCAACGGACGAGATCTCATTTTATAATCACAGAACTATCACCGCCAGTCACGTTAACTGTGACACCAATTTCTCGATTTGATTTCAAATCTCAGTTTACACTTTACACACACTGCGTCTCTCTCTCTCTCTCTCTTCTTCTCTTGCAGATTAATAATAGTTGTGGAGAAGCAAGCAAGTATATACCTGAGACGGTGGGCATGGCAGGGTACAGAGTGGAAGACGACTACGATTACCTCTTCAAAGTTGTTCTTATAGGCGATTCCGGAGTAGGCAAATCCAATCTCCTTTCCAGATTCACCAAAAACGAGTTCAACCTCGAGTCCAAATCCACCATTGGAGTCGAGTTCGCCACTCGTACCTTGAAGGTCGAG
The DNA here is from genome assembly GCA_016771965.1 of Brassica carinata. Lineage (NCBI taxonomy): Eukaryota > Viridiplantae > Streptophyta > Magnoliopsida > Brassicales > Brassicaceae > Brassica > Brassica carinata. The sequence goes on along the minus strand of CM028701.1, from coordinate 47,093,763 downwards.
GACAAGGTCATCAAAGCTCAGATTTGGGACACTGCAGGTCAAGAGAGGTTCGTATCTTCTTTAATCAAGCTAGATCTTGCTCAAGTAATGTATCTCGCTTTGAGTTTACACTTTACACTGCGTGTTAATGTACATTCGAAGATCACTCTTAACTGTCATAGCTCCTTTGCACAGATCTATCGTTCTGGTAACTTGGATTAGGGAAGCTAGCTTTTGATCCCTTTGTCTGGCATAATTTGAGCTCATGAGACTACACTGAAATTGAATGTATATGTTCTTTCAAGATCTTTATTTGGAAATCAGAAATTGAATGCTTTGAGAGAGATGGGTTATTATCTTCTTTAAGACTCTAGAGAATGTGATTTGCCTTTGGAGTTTCTAATTTTAAGCCTTTTGGTGTAATTTTTAGCTCATTCTCTGGTTGCTATGCTTGTTTCTTGTTTTTTAGCCTTTGGAGTAGTGAGAGTCTCTCAGTTGACTTTTTTGGACTGCATTTGACCACCATTGAAGGATAGATTATGGAGGTAGCTAATAATGTAAATGTGGATTAAATAATAGCCCCTGATCTGAAAATAAGTCTGAGTTTGACTAAATAAGACCATGATTTGCTTGAGTTGAATAGCTGAATCACTTACTTGGATGGATCATGGATGAACTAGATCATGTGATTTTTTTTTCTGTTAATGATCATCAGGAGCACTATCTCTTTACTAGTGGAGTTGCCTCCATTGAAACGATTGTTTTCACTGCCTTTCTTTGACCTTAGCAAATTAGTTTTCTCCTATTTTTGGCAAATCTTTGGAAATGGGATCAGTATGCAGATCTTTGGCTGCTTGGGATTGGACTGAGATTAGGATATTGATATTTACATTTCTTTGACTATTAAAAGCCTATCGCTTTACTATCACCTTTGCTCAGTTTATCACTAATTCTTGGCACCATCTCAAGACTATGTTTGATTCTGGTGACAGGTACCGTGCCATCACGAGTGCATACTACCGTGGAGCCGTTGGCGCACTCCTAGTATATGATACTACCCGCCGTGCAACATTTGAGAACGTAGACAGGTGGTTGAAGGAGCTCAAGAACCACACAGACCCAAACATTGTGGTGATGCTCGTTGGTAACAAATCTGATCTGCGCCATTTGCTAGCTGTTCCGACAGAGGATGGTAAATCCTATGCTGAGCAGGAATCGCTTTGCTTCATGGAAACATCTGCCCTTGAAGCCACCAATGTCGAGGACGCGTTCGCAGAGGTTTTGACACAGATTTACCGCATCACTAGCAAGAGGCAAGTTGAAGCTGGTGAAGATGCGAATGGATCTGTTCCAAAGGGGGAGAAAATTGAAGTTAAAAACGATGTCTCTGCTCTGAAGAAACTTGGTTGCTGCTCAAACTGAAGGCTTTTTCGTTTATATGTTTTGAGAGAGAGAGAGAGAGAGAGAGAGAGAGAGAGAGAGTTGTAACCCCAAGGTCCATTGTTTGGCTATGTTATTGTTTTGTAATAAATATAGACATCTATATGAGTTTTTAGACTATACATATGTTATAATGTTTTAACTTTATTCTAGAGTATAAGTATTGTTGGTCAACCAATCTGTAACTTCAAAAATCAAAAGCAAAAAAAAAATAAAAAACTCAGAACCGGGTCAAACCGGGTTGGGTTACGTTATGTTGGTCGTCGGGTTAGGTCTCATTTCGTTGCCTACACAGAACATAGAAGCGACAACGTTTCGAGTAACAAACACGCTTGAGAGAGAGAAGAGAGGAGATAGCGACTAGAAGGAAGAATGATAGAGGAAGGTCCACCGGCTCCGAAGGTTCTCCGTATGGTCTACTTCGTCGGCGCCGGATGTAAGTTCGATCGAAACTCTTATCAGCTTGTATTTGATCGAATAAATCCAACATTTTGACAAGAGCGATTTGGCAGTTTTATGTACTTTCGCGATCAACAAATGGCGTGAGATGGAGAAAAAATCAAATCTGAAACAGCAGGAGAAGAACCAACAAGGAGAGGAAGGTTTATTGCATCAAATTCCTGCAGATTCGGTTCAGAAAGCAATGAAATGACGATCTTTCTCTTTTCTATATTATATGTATTGTCTTTTGATCCAGATGCAAAAGATATCGCAACTCTAAGTACTATCTTTTGACCTCAAAGTTTGCATTTTTTTTTATAAAAAAATTCCCCTCAAATAGGTGTTTGCCTTTGATGAACCTGGTTTTCTGGTTGTGCACACAGTGCAAAGATTGCTACTTTGAGAGCTAAGTGAGAATCAAGTTTTTCGCTTTTGATTTTGTATACTGTGTAAGTGTAATATTTGGAGACAATCGTTTGCTGCCTGTGCACACAGTGCAAAGACTGTTACTTTGAGAGCTAAGTGAGAATTAAGTTTCGATTTTTATTTTCTCTGACTTTATCTACCTGTTTATCAACAAATTATGTGTTGGGATTTTTAGTTTCCCAACTTCAAAACAGAGTTTCGTCGCTTTCAATATCCAACAAGGTAGGTTTACTAATATTTGATGTTACCAGTGGAAGTCTTAACATGTTTTAGTAACCCTCTAGACCGATAAAACTCAGTTCATTGTCCAGTTTTGAGCCGAATGTAAATAACTAATAACTGGTCAGTCTCGTCTTTAAACTTCAAGTCACGGTTCATAGTGGTTTGTGTAGTATATATATCTCCAGAAGGCAAAAGGAAGATCGGGTTATTGATGTTGACACACTAATGCTGTGCAATAAGCCAATAATGTTCCATCTTTCCTTTCTTATCCCTTCTTTATATTTTTGCGTTAGACCAACGCGTCATTAAAAGGAAAAAAAAAAATCATCAAGGGGCAGAAGACAAGAGACGACGTCCCCCGCAGCTTCGTTCTCTCTCAAAAACCCTAATTTATCTGCGAGATCGAGCGATCGAATCCGATAGCGTGCGAGAATGGCGAATAGCAATCTACCGCGAAGAATCATCAAGGTGCGTTTTCCAAATCCCTTTACAAACTTCCTCCGATCTATTGGTTCGGAACATTATGATCTGACTTTTTTTTTTCTTGTTATCTCCGATCTTGTAGGAAACTCAACGTCTACTTAGCGAACCGGGTGAGCTCTCATCGCTTCATTCTATCCTTGCTTGAGTTAGATTTGCTTAGCTGTAACACAAGTTGATTTTGATAGCTGGAGATTGTAGATTTTGAATTCGAAAATTTTAGTTATTTTTTTTGTTCTCTGGAATTTTGAGTGTAATGGTTGTGTGTTGCAGCTCCGGGGATAAGTGCGTCTCCTTCAGAGGAAAATATGAGATATTTCAATGTTATGATTCTTGGTCCTACCCAGTCTCCTTATGAAGGTAATCAAAAACTGTATTTTGATATGTGACTCACATATCTGTTCTGTTGCTTATTGATTTTCTTGTTTCTAGATTGTGGTATTCTTTGATTTCATCATCAGCGTGTTTTATTTGTTCCTCTGTGTTTTTCTCTTTATCATATATATATATTTATTCTTCCAGAACAATGTCATGTGTTTGTTATCGTTCCTTAAATTTCTTTTAATTGATAGTATTTGTTTTAACAAGCATTTTTTTTCTTCTTCATCCTCAATTTCTAGGAGGAGTTTTCAAGTTGGAGCTCTTTTTGCCTGAAGAATATCCTATGGCAGCTCCCAAGGTAAGTTTCTTCAACTTTTTTGAGTTTCGGCTCCATTCATTACATTCCGTTGTAACTTGAGTAGAATTTAGTGTAACCCAACAATATTGCATGAACGCGTTGTAAATGACTATTAAGGTGATTACAATATTTTTTTTTTTTGTTTTATACCAAATGGGTTTATGAGATTGGTTACGGTTGTTTGTTATTACTACATCAAATGCATTTTCACTTTTAAGGATAGACATGGTACATAAGTTTCAATATTGATATGGAGTTTGAGGTTCTTATCATTTGTAACACAGGTTAGGTTTCTCACCAAGATATACCATCCTAACATTGACAAGGTTTGTTGTTTTATTTATTACTACTCTTTTTTATTTTCTTCTCTTACCATTAAGATAAATATGCAAACACATGCTTATAGATCCTTATGAACCATGGTTTATGTATATATAGCTTGGAAGAATTTGCCTTGACATACTGAAAGACAAGTGGAGTCCTGCGCTACAAATAAGAACTGTGCTCTTGAGGTATACTTATTATTCCATTCACTCTCTCTAGTCTCTTTTTCATTATACTATCAGTTATAAAAAAAGCAATTATTGAAACTTTATGGTTCTCCAATGCCGGTCTAAAATACAAGTATTCAAGCTCTTCTAAGTGCACCAAACCCAGATGATCCACTGTCTGAGAACATAGCTAAGCATTGGAAGAGTAACGAAGCAGAAGCCGTGGAGACAGGTGATCAAATATGCATCTAAACACTCAAAAACCTTGGTAAATGTTTGTTCATCCTCTCTAATTTGGTAAATCTAATATCAAATGTGAACATATGCATGCAGCTAAAGAGTGGACTCGTCTGTATGCAAGTGGCGCTTGATGGGGGGAGTGCAAAAAGAGAAAGACCATTGTCCTAAATAACGTTATATATATGGTGAAACTCTATCTCAAAGTTTTATCCGAATCCCTTTCTAAAACATGGAAAACGGATTTGTACTCTCTTGATTTTGTATAACTACTAGGGGATTTAAGACTCGTTTACCCATATTTGCAAACTAACTTTCTTCAAATGTGCTTGTGCTTTCTCTGTATTTAAAAATCTTCTCTAATCATTAAATCACTATAGATGATATAAGATTTGACAGGTTGTGAGTGAAGGTACATTTGATGGATGATTGAAAGTAGAGAAATTACTATTACAGATGTAGAAAAAGCTGTAGTCGTCTTGTGGGATGAGATTTCAGTTTCTTTCTTTCTTTCAAATGGCCTTTAGAAACTGGAATACATGAGTCTCGTGACTTTGGAATTTGAAAAGATAATATGGTTTTATCATACGTAAGAACTGAACCAATTCTACAGTAAGTGGTAAGTCATAGATCAATAACACGGTAGGGTATAAACCAGATTTCGGTAGAAAACGTAATAGTAAAGTCTTACATGAGCCCACCTACCTTACGTTCGACCTTCTCGTCGGCGTTTTGTGGTTCACGCGTTAGACACGTGTGGTGTCCCCACCACGTCTCCCTTGCCGACTTGCCTTGGCAAATAATAACCTTTTGCAACACATTTGTCTACCACAAGTTTTATCCCTCAAGTTCAACTCACCGGCATTATTTAAACACAACGAGAGCAGGAAACAACCATAACAACGAAAATTAAACATGGTCTTTAAATTAAAGACTTCGCAGATCTCTCAGCTGCTATGCATATTTTTAGTCATCTTCTTTGTATTATCTGTGAATGTGGCCAGTGACGAGGGTTACGAGAGACCGGTGCCTCCGGAAGATAAAACGACTACGGTCTGGTTCTCTAGGATCAAACAGTCTGGTAATGATTACTGGGCGAAACTCAAAGAGAGTTTAGGTCGTGGTCACGCCCGCTTTTTTCCTCCGAACATAGAGTAAGTAGACAGTTCAAATGGTCAGTTTTGCAGATCACGAGTTCGAACATGAAGAAACTCTGATCCTCCATCATATAATATTATACTCCATTTGTTTCCTTTTTTTTGGCAACAACTCCATTTGTTTCCTATGTTTTTTTTTGTTTCCTATGTTTTACCATCTACTTTTCTTCAAAAGTGTCACTAAACACACTATAATAAAATATATAATTGGTTATATGCATAAAGCTAGTTGATTAGATATATAAAATATTTTTTATATTGTGAAACAATAAAAATTCTCTAAGCATCATAAATATGATTATAACAGAGGAAGTAAATCTTAACTGAGAGACATACGTGGTTTCTAGTCCAAGTAGCTTCGTTTTTTTAACGCTCGTTCTTTTATTTAAATTTGTGTAGTTTTAGAGGAAAGCGTGATGCGTCGATGGGAGCAGGAGAAACGATGAAAGAGGCGGTCACGAGGAGCTTCGAGCATAGTAAAGATACAGTGGAGGAAGCTGCCAGATCAGCAGCGGAGGTGGCGTGTGATGCGGCAGAAGCGGTTAAAGAAAAGGTGAAGAGGAGCTTTTCCGGCAGCGAGACGACTCAGCAGCAGTCGGTTGGGACTGATGAGCTCTAAGTACGCCGTCATTTTAGCTCATAGGTTGGTCAGTGCAAGATTTGTTGGATGGGGATTGAGACAGCGTTTCGTAGAGAATCGCAGCATCTCATGCTTGTTTGATTTCCACGTCGACTTCGCGTGTTCTTTTTTCTCTATATAGTATTACATATACACAACGACCACGTCACATGAGGGATTTGAGATCTCATACTGAAAGACAAGTGGAGTCCTGCGCTACAAATAAGAACTGTGCTCTTGAGGTATACTTATTATTCCATTCACTCTCTCTAGTCTCTTTTTCATTATACTATCAGTTATAAAAAAAGCAATTATTGAAACTTTATGGTTCTCCAATGCCGGTCTAAAATACAAGTATTCAAGCTCTTCTAAGTGCACCAAACCCAGATGATCCACTGTCTGAGAACATAGCTAAGCATTGGAAGAGTAACGAAGCAGAAGCCGTGGAGACAGGTGATCAAATATGCATCTAAACACTCAAAAACCTTGGTAAATGTTTGTTCATCCTCTCTAATTTGGTAAATCTAATATCAAATGTGAACATATGCATGCAGCTAAAGAGTGGACTCGTCTGTATGCAAGTGGCGCTTGATGGGGGGAGTGCAAAAAGAGAAAGACCATTGTCCTAAATAACGTTATATATATGGTGAAACTCTATCTCAAAGTTTTATCCGAATCCCTTTTCTAAAACATGGAAAACGGATTTGTACTCTCTTGATTTGTATAACTACTAGGGGGGGATTTAAGACTCGTTTACCCATATTTGCAAACTAACTTTCTTCAAATGTGCTTGTGCTTTCTCTGTATTTAAAAATCTTCTCTAATCATTAAATCACTATAGATGATATAAGATTTGACAGGTTGTGAGTGAAGGTACATTTGATGGATGATTGAAAGTAGAGAAATTACTATTACAGATGTAGAAAAAGCTGTAGTCGTCTTGTGGGATGAGATTTCAGTTTCTTTCTTTCTTTCAAATGGCCTTTAGAAACTGGAATACATGAGTCTCGTGACTTTGGAATTTGAAAAGATAATATGGTTTTATCATACGTAAGAACTGAACCAATTCTACAGTAAGTGGTAAGTCATAGATCAATAACACGGTAGGGTATAAACCAGATTTCGGTAGAAAACGTAATAGTAAAGTCTTACATGAGCCCACCTACCTTACGTTCGACCTTCTCGTCGGCGTTTTGTGGTTCACGCGTTAGACACGTGTGGTGTCCCCACCACGTCTCCCTTGCCGACTTGCCTTGGCAAATAATAACCTTTTGCAACACATTTGTCTACCACAAGTTTTATCCCTCAAGTTCAACTCACCGGCATTATTTAAACACAACGAGAGCAGGAAACAACCATAACAACGAAAATTAAACATGGTCTTTAAATTAAAGACTTCGCAGATCTCTCAGCTGCTATGCATATTTTTAGTCATCTTCTTTGTATTATCTGTGAATGTGGCCAGTGACGAGGGTTACGAGAGACCGGTGCCTCCGGAAGATAAAACGACTACGGTCTGGTTCTCTAGGATCAAACAGTCTGGTAATGATTACTGGGCGAAACTCAAAGAGAGTTTAGGTCGTGGTCACGCCCGCTTTTTTCCTCCGAACATAGAGTAAGTAGACAGTTCAAATGGTCAGTTTTGCAGATCACGAGTTCGAACATGAAGAAACTCTGATCCTCCATCATATAATATTATACTCCATTTGTTTCCTTTTTTGGCAACAACTCCATTTGTTTCCTATGTTTTTTTGTTTCCTATGTTTTACCATCTACTTTTCTTCAAAAGTGTCACTAAACACACTATAATAAAATATATAATTGGTTATATGCATAAAGCTAGTTGATTAGATATATAAAATATTTTTTATATTGTGAAACAATAAAAATTCTCTAAGCATCATAAATATGATTATAACAGAGGAAGTAAATCTTAACTGAGAGACATACGTGGTTTCTAGTCCAAGTAGCTTCGTTTTTTTAACGCTCGTTCTTTTATTTAAATTTGTGTAGTTTTAGAGGAAAGCGTGATGCGTCGATGGGAGCAGGAGAAACGATGAAAGAGGCGGTCACGAGGAGCTTCGAGCATAGTAAAGATACAGTGGAGGAAGCTGCCAGATCAGCAGCGGAGGTGGCGTGTGATGCGGCAGAAGCGGTTAAAGAAAAGGTGAAGAGGAGCTTTTCCGGCAGCGAGACGACTCAGCAGCAGTCGGTTGGGACTGATGAGCTCTAAGTACGCCGTCATTTTAGCTCATAGGTTGGTCAGTGCAAGATTTGTTGGATGGGGATTGAGACAGCGTTTCGTAGAGAATCGCAGCATCTCATGCTTGTTTGATTTCCACGTCGACTTCGCGTGTTCTTTTTTTTTTCTCTATATAGTATTACATATACACAACGACCACGTCACATGAGGGATTTGAGATCTCATATTCAAATAAGTATAGAGTTATGGTCCTGGCCTCAACCATTAACTCACAAATATCTTTCTTTTCTTTTCTTTTTTGCCAAAATATCTCTATTCGTGACCCAACATATTCCATCTATAAAAAAATTGTGGAAATCATTATAAAAATGAGAATTACAAAGACCATTGAAAATTGATCGATGTTATTTTTCAATTATCTTCAGATGCAAAACAGCTATACAATGATATGAACTTAAATATAACTAGATCTCGACCCGCACAACCGTGCAGATGATTATTTTCATTTTTATACATGTAACTATTTGGTTTATATGATTAGTGGTATATAGTTTTAATATTTGTCATATTATTAATAGTTTATTATATATTTTGCATACATGTATTTATTTTTTGTTTCAGATTGTTAGTGATATCTCTCTTATTAATACGTGAACACTAATTAAAATCTTACATTATGTGATATTTACGAAAAATTCCATTCAACTTACTATTAACTTAGATATTAATTTTCCTTTTAATTTTATTTTAGGTTTTGATCATACATATATGTTAATCAAATTATATATTCGATTTAATTCTTTGATTAAATAATCTACATTAAGTGTAATTAATATCAACCTACATTAAAATATAATATTAAATTAATATGACAAAATTGAATATCTAGAAGATGAGTTTAATATAATTAAAAAATTAGTTAGATACTTAAAAGGTTTATTTTAGTAAAAATGAAATATACATGTATATTATAAATAATTACAAAATTAATTAAATATTTAAAAGGTTTGTTTAATACATTTGTATTTTAAATAAATACGAATGTATATTTATATTGTAAATAAAAAAAATTCGAAATTTTTTTATTGGGATGTAATTAAGAGAAAATCTGGAAATATCTGTTTGATTTGTTTGTTTAGAATAATTCATATATGTATACAAAAAAATAATTTAAATAATTTTCTAAGGGATGGTCCAAATGAAAAAAATCACACATGAAATAAGTCATGACCTATATAAATATATAATAATATATATTATATTTAACATATATTATATTTAGAACATAAATACTTAAGAAAATAAAATATATACATTTAACAATTTAATAGAATTTTATCATATTTAGCTCAATATAATAATTTTCTCTTGAAATGATTGATTATGATTATATAATATATAAAATAGGATAGAGTTCATATTTTTAATTTTATAAAATATATAAATATATAATAATATTTCATAATTTTTAAATTTTTGAAAATTAAGATCTTGTTAAAATCTTTTCAATAGATTTGTTAGAATTTTTAAAAATATAGATAATTATATTTAAAATAAAAAGATATCAAAAGATATTATGACTAACATAGTTCAAAGGTTCTATATATTATTAGTCTTAATAAAATATATTTAATAAAAAATTTAAAGGATGGTCCAGTTAAAAAAAAACATACATGAAAAAATCATTATTTCTATTTTAGTAGATAAGATAGACTATATTTAGAAATTTTAAAAAAAATAATATACAAATTTTATTAGTCCCGAATTTTTATTTTATAATTAAATCTTAATTAACATTAATTTATAATAATATTATACTACAAATTACGAAATTAATTAATGCATTATTTTATAAAAAATATTTAAAAAATTTAATAAGATTTTGTTAGATTTTTTTTGTCAACAAATTGCTATAATTAAAAAAGTAAAACAATTTTATAGGTGAAGTTGTTATATATGTTAATTATTTAATATGTGATATCTTAATGATGTCAAAATATTAATTATAAGTAAATGAAATATGATTTCTTAGGGAAGGTTTATTTTAAATGAATAAGTTGTGATTTCTAGTTAGAATCCATTTTCTTAAATATCACATATGAATGAGAAGTCATGATTTCTCTTTTAATATAATAGATTATCCTTTCTTATAATTTGTAAAAAAGAAAAGATTACGATAAAAAGGGGGAAATGCTCTTCTTATCCTTTTATCCACAAACCAAACCAAAACTCGTGTCTTATCTTTTAATTAATTACAGCTTCGATACAGAAAGTCTGAGAAACCGTTCTCTCTCTATCTCTCTCTAGATGGCGCGTTCCCTCTCCCTTTCACTTTCTCTCTCTAAAAACCGACTCACCGCAGCTGCATCCTCTCTCCTCCCATCATCACACCTCCTATCCTTCCGATCTCAATCCTCCGACCGCCGCGGCGATCTTTACGAATTCGACATCGCCGCGTCTCAATCCCCGTCTGATCCCTTAATCCAGAAGCTCGAGGACGCCGTGCACCGGATAGTCGTCCGCCGATCGGCGCCCGATTGGCTCCCGTTCGTTCCCGGTGCGTCGTATTGGGTCCCGCCTCCCGGATCTGGATCCCAGACTCACGGGATCGCTCAGCTCGTCGCCAAGCTGGCTAATCCGTTGACAGACGAAGAATCTCTCTCCACCGATTCGTCTCGTGGATGGCCTTCCTCTGATTATTTCCTCAAAGGTTCGTATACTTTTGGTTTTTGATCGTGTTAGTGCTACATGTTATTTTTTAACATTGATTGAATCTTATAGGTAAAGTGTTGTGGTCTGAGAGTTGTGTTGTCTTATTCTCATTAACGTATTGTTTTTTTTTTTTGGTCCCGTGTGTTTAGGTGTACAGCCTCTATTGATGGAGACGAAGACCGAGGCGAGTTCTAATGCTGAGTCACACTCCGAGGACGAGGAAGGGTAAAAGAGACCAAATAGTACTCGAAGGATCAACCGGCGTTTGGGTGAGTTGTTATGCCTTTTTTTTTAGGGAATGATATCATGTATAGAGAGAGAGTCAGAGGTCTGATGATTTTTTTTTTTTTTGTTGGGTTTCCTCAGAATAGAAGAAAGCTAGCAGGGGTCTATTGGATCTGTAGATTGTTGTGAACAAGAGCTGAGATGATTCTGATGAAGACTGAACCAAGTCTAGTGCAAAGACTCGCCATATAGACACGACCAGGTTGATTTACTAATCCTTAAATGTAAAATATCGAATAAAGTAGTTTGTAGGCTTGTAGCCACTTCCCTCTGTTTAATGTAATCTTTACCCCCTTTTTTTAAAAAAGCTGTTGTATATATTTCTGTTTCCTTGCTCTTTCAGTTTATGTAACCAGTTCATGTTCAAATTGAATGCATAAAACGGAAAAAAATAAAATGAGCTTTCACTCTAAATGCGATGGCAGCTAAAGAGTTTCAGTAGAGGACGGAGGAGGCTGTTTTTTCTTAGGGTCTTTATGTAGTTATGTCTCTGAGGTTAGGATACTTGGTCTTGGTGATCCTTTTGCATAGATTTTCATTTTGATATCGTCTTACTTTGTTTGGAAACTCTCGGGTTTGGTAACCTTTCTTCTTAATCGAGAAAACCAAACACTTTGTAGCTTTCTTGATTTGTTGAAAGACATCTACTCTTTTACCAACATTCTCTCTCACAAAACTTTCAAAATGCAACAATATAAACTTGTTTTGGAAAACTAGGTGAATATATACACGCAGGATGTATTCTTTTCAAGATTGATATGGGAGAAACGGAAATCTAGAAAGGCATTTATTTGAAATTTAGTTAAAATGTTGTCAAAATTAATTATAACTATTTCATCCAGTTTATAAGAAAAGAGTCCAATATTTATGTACACAAATTTAATATTATGTATATAAAATACAAAATTATATCTACTCTATTGATTGATTTTATCTTGGGTTCACTTAGATTTTGCTTAGAGTGATGATTGATTGAGTTTTTTTTTTTTTTGTTAGTGGTTTCCAGAGAAATTGCTGAAAGTTGGTCACATATTTGAGATTTTGAGCAGACTTCCGAAGGTTCAGGCTTTATTCCTCCAACGCTACCAAATGTAGCCTGAACATGAAGGCTCAGTATATTATCTTCTTACACTTTATACTATTGCAATTGCATTCATGCACTTGATTATTTTAGTTTTGTGTACGGTTGTTTCACTAAGTAGAGCCAAAACCAATATGAATATATATTGTACAATCTCCAACGTAGAGATTAAGGCGTCTTTATTGATTTTCCTTGCCAGAGAGACATCTTTTGTTCATGTTTATTTTCATTTTGTTTAGCTAGATCCATGTGTTTTCTACTTTTCTACGATTGTATTTATAATTGATTGACTAATAATAAAACAAAGTTCAAACGGTGAAAACAAATTTTTAAAAAATCATTTTACATCTTCATTTTAGTTTCTTTACTTCACTATTAAAACTATATTATTTGTTTTATAGTATTTTTTTATGTTTTGTTTTAAGATATATTGTCTACTTCAACCACCATTATATAGTGATCTATTACCAGTTTTTTTACCTAATTCATATTTAGATTAAAAATATTTACTATTTTAACATAATATTGATATATTCTGATTATAGCTGTTGAATATACACTTCATTTTTATTACATAGATGTACAAAACTAACATATATAGTTATTTGAATTAAGCCAAAAACCAAAATAACAAAACCCAAACCAAGTCTAAATTTATAAAGGGAGAATTTGCTCAATATACAAAACACTAATGAAAATTAAGTGTGTGTCATCGATTTTGACATAATTAACTAACTAATGTTTTACCTCTTTTTAACCCGGTTATATCCTCATATTGTGCAAGTAACGAGTGAAAGAGACGAAAGTAGGTGAAGTGATCTATTGTAAAAACTCCACTATTAATTATCAGTCCACGTAATGGCACTAACACCACATCCTTGTGTACTATATAAATATGAATTCAAGTTTTCTATATCATATCGTCTAAATAACATAGGACTCCAAATCCACTCAAAGTCGTATTTACTAAATCTAAACCCTAGATAGGATCCTCTGAACTCAAATGCAAACTATAAATTGTTTTATATTATTAGAGACTTGAAGTCACATTTACTTGTTCAATACATAATACATAGTATATATCTTATATAAAATAGTATATAAATGTATATTCTATTTACATAATATATAGTATGGATCTTGTCCTCGTAGGTTTCGTCTTCACCGACTTTGATTATGTAATGGCACTAACACTACACCCTTGTGTACTATATAAATATGAATCCAAGTTTTCTATATCATATTGTCTAAATAGCATAGGATTCTAAATCCACTCAAATCCGTACTTAGTAAATCTAAACCCTAGATAGGATCATATAAACCCAATAACAATCTATAAATTGTTTTCTAATATTAGAGACTTAAAGTAACATTTACTTATTCAATACATAACATAGTATGGATCTTATATAAAATAGTATACAAATGTATATTCTATTTACATAATACATATTATGTCTATTCTATATGTATAAAATAGTATAGAACACAATAAGTTGTTCATCTTCTCCGATCAATTTTTGGTACCTCATGGAGACAAAAGAGAAGCGTATGTGGCTGTAACGGTAAAGATAGTACATATATCATGTGATAGAGGAAGTAATTTTGTTTGTGACAAAAAAAAAAGAGGAAGTAATTTTGCTGTTGGTACAGTAGATCGAAGAGAAGAATACACAATTGTGAGATGTGAGGAAAAGAAGGGGGCGATTCTGGCAACAATGAACAAAAATAAATGGTGAAGGTAGTAGTTCCCATTGTATAGATGGTGGTGATTAAAACAGAGTAACCAAAGATATATGTGTAGTTATCAACAAGAAATGAAGATACGAAAGAACAAAGAAGAGAAAGAAGAAGATAATGTTTATGTTGGTTACTTTTTACAATAACTAATTAATAATATATTTTGTTTTTCTTGCAGCTTGAACCGGTCATATGAAAAGGTATAACAGCAATATTACATAAAATACACGATATGTAGTTGAGAGATAGATCAATTGGTCTTGGAGTTAATTATAATTTTATTTTGTGCTATACAGTGCAATTTCCCATTTATAAATAATCGAATTATTACTATTTTCTGAATTAAAAACAAAAATCCACAACCAATTTGGAACCAAACCGAAAATCAGTAAATGCAATCTGGACACGAACTAAAGTTTATGAAATATCATCAAATTATTAAATTTTATTTTAAAAGCATAAATTATATATATATATATATATGTAAATAATTCCGAACAACCGCGTGGATCAGAATCTAGTAATTTATTAATTTATGATCTTATTTTTTATCTACTGTTGAAAGGTTGTCAATTAAACTTGGACGTATGCAGTTTTCCATTAATAAAATATTAGATATTAAATATATAAATCTGAAAATAATGTTACACTAATTCATTTTGCTTATTAATTATTTAAGAATCAATAAACATGACTGATATTTTTATCAATGACATTTAGTTTCCACATAAAAATATATATCTCAAAACGACATACACAATACAATATTATTGCATACCTGATATCATTTCAATATGTCTCCTTTACATTTCTCATTAACGATATGGTAAGTATCGTGAATGGACTGCAAAAGATGATGGAATTTGGTTTACAAGAAGTTTTAGTGATCCTGCAGGGCGGGTTCTCTCTTGGAAGCGAGCGTAGCTTTCTGTTTTACTTTGTTCTTTTAATAAATATAAACATCAAATAAAATAAATCTATCTGATATAATAAAAAAATTTATGAAACTAGTTATCTCATTTCTATAATACATTTTTCTTTTTGACGTCTATAATACATAGAATAATTGCATCACCAATTGCATACGTTAAACAGTCTCAAAACTCAGAAAAACATATGAATCATCCGCAAGAATCATAAACTCGGAACAGTTTCAAGATTGTTATATGATTGAGAAATTAGAACAAGTTTGAAAACTGAGAGATTGTTCTTCATCTTTATGATTTCATAATACATGTTTAGTGCCGCGGGAGGGGCCTTTCCTTGACAAAGCGCAGTGAGAAAGCCAGTGTATGTATAACAATCCAAAGCGAAGTCTTTGTTAGACATGCTGCTGAACTCTTTCAACACGGTTGTGGTGTTACCAACTATGCAGAGATAGTTTATAAGCGAGTTTCCCATGACAAGATCCATCTCTAAACTAGTATCTATGGTGACCCAAGTCTCTAGACAAACATAGACTAGAGAGTATTGAAGCAAACGTATACTGATCCGCGTTCTTCAAACTGTTGAAAAAAACGTTACGAGCTTCTTCGAAACCTTCCGAACTTAGTGAATGTATGTATCACCCCATTCACAAGCTAAACCTTTAGACTGCAATACACTCAGCACACTGAACGCTTCCTCAACCATTCCGTAGTATACAAACCCTTTGATCAAACTTAGTATACGTCACTAGATTCGGAGAGCAAACCATCTTGTTGAACAGATCAAACCAGACCGGAAAAAACCCCAGTAACCAACATGCTCCAGACGTTAACAGACACTGAGACTCCACTACATATCATCAAACCAACTACTTGAAACCCTTCAACAACGAAGCCTGTTCTACAAAAAAAATTCCAAGAACCTGCCCAAACCTCTTACTGTTGGGATAAAAACCTTCTCTAATCATCATCTTGATAACTATCTTACTTGCCTTTAAAACTAGCCTCCTGTCATGTCCCTGTTACTTTTGCATTTCAGATCATGTCAACGCAAGAGTCTTTGAATCAATGCAAGAGTGATCATCAGATCAATAAATATTTTAGGCCAAAAACTCTAATGCTTCTGAATATCAATCAAAAGCGGATAGTTGTAACGACCCGATTCTTACAAACCAGAATTAAATTCGGTTTAATTATTTATTTGGATTGAACCAACCTAAATCAATTCTCCTTGATGATTTAGTAAACCAGATATACTTATATATTAATTATAAGTACTAGATTTTGACATGCGCTTTAAAAGTGCGAGAATATTTTCAGTTTAATTTTATTTTGTTATATTTTGTTTGGTTTTGGCTTAATTTTTGGTTTTTCGGTTTTACAGTAAAAAATATAGGAACCGATCGGTTATTTATGAATTTAGATTTAGTTTCAGTTTGACTATTTTGGTTAGGACTGGGTAAAAATTTTGATTCCAAACAACCGAACCGAAACTAATATGAAAATTAGTACCAAACAAAAATTGGTTAAATATCAAATGGGTGCAAAAATTTGTATCTAGAAAACCAAAACCGAATCCAATCCAAACTGAAATATTTTGATTACCCGGATGTATCTAAAATAGATTTATATATGTAAATATATTAATTAATTTTAGATTTAATATATATAAAAGTATCCAATATATATATGATATTTTGAAATTTTCCAAAATAAATGTCTAAAATAGCTAAACAATACTCAAAACATCAAAAATATTTGAAATATCTATTGATTCTTTATCCAAATATTCATATCAAACCAATTTATATGTTAAATTTATGTTTTTGGCATACACTATACAAACTTATATATAATATATTATTTTATTTTTAGATTTTGAGAAATTTAAAGTATATATGAATTTTTAACTTTTAAATATTATTTAAACGGATTATCCAAACATAGAAATATTCGAACCGGATCCGAACCGGAATTTATAAATACCAGAATGAAGC
This sequence comes from Brassica carinata, assembly GCA_016771965.1. Lineage (NCBI taxonomy): Eukaryota > Viridiplantae > Streptophyta > Magnoliopsida > Brassicales > Brassicaceae > Brassica > Brassica carinata. The sequence goes on along the minus strand of CM028701.1, from coordinate 47,076,648 downwards.
TGAAATTTTAATCTTAAAAACCCAAAATTCAAATAGATCCAAATCAACCTCGAATGGGTATCCAAACACCTATCATTAATTCTGGTTTCTTTGGCTTGGTTCTAATAACAATGCGAAGAATATTTGGTTGAACATCTTAACATATTGGGTATAGAAACAACGTAAATTTTTCTTTTTTATTTATTTATTTATTTTATTCAAGAAAAAATTAGTCGCATGACATTGTAATTATAGAAGAAAATTAAGAGATTTCGCTTTAATAGTATAGTTACTACATACAAAATTTATTAAAACTAAGTTATATATTTTTACAAAAATATATGAATACTATTTATTTATAATTTACAACTTATTTAAGTTTTATATATGAGTTTTATTAAACATTTATTTGAATAATTTGGATTTGTTAAAAATAATTTTTTTATAAGAAATTTGTTTTGAATACAATGAGTTGCAGTATTTTTTAATAAAACTACAATGAGTTGTTAAAATATAAAATATTTGTTTATAATACAATTTTTATGGTATCCAATTTTGAAATGATGATATTTACAACAAAACTATAAATAATAACTCACATATCAAATTATAAATTTGCCAATCGAGTTAAGTATTTATTATTTTCATGGTCATAGTTGTTATAAACAAACAATTTTAAATATTTTATATTGTGAATAAAGATCATAATCGTATGTTCGTAAATGGAACATCGACTATTTCACATGCAAATTCAAAATTGATATAATAATGTGGCCGTATCAGAAACTTTAGAAATGTAGCCGATGGTATTTATTGTTTGGTTAAACATCAATATTAACTACAATGAGATGTCTATGCTTATATATAGGGAATATATAGATTTTGTTGCCTAAAATACGTATCTAAATGAAGTTGCAATGTGGTTGGTTTTAAAATATCTTATTTCTTATTGGTTGAAAATTAGTAACAAATTGATTTTTTTTAAAAAAAAAAAGATAATGACATTCCATTGTAAATAAAATAAAGGGCACAATCCTAATAGAGATTCTGTTTTAATAGTATAGATTTCTTCATTCTTAAAACCTAAAACTTGAGCCGATGCAACCATTCTTCATCACCATCATCTTCTTCATATTAGCCACCTTATGCCATCTCCACGTTCTTCTCTCTATTAGTGGGTTCAACGACCATTATTGACCGTCATTTTCCTGGAGTAAGTAGCTAAATCCTTTCTCTACGTGCCACCGAAAACGGATCTCCAATCGGATTTATATTCTAAAAGTTATGTGTGTTTTAGCAAGGGATATTTCTGCATAACACATCTGAGACCAGTATTGAGGAACGGATAATCAAACCATTGAATTTTGACGCCAAACTTTCATGGTAAGTTCTCCACTCACAGATCTACCTATAGAGCAAGCGGATCATCATTTGGAATTTTTGATTGAAATGTTATGATTGTTTATTTGGGACTGATCTCTGCAGAACGAGTCCACAAACAGTCAACTTCAGAAGCGTTTTCCCGTTTATCCAGACTGACTTAGAAAACGACCGAGATATCATTGGAAAGGTCTCGTTGTCAGCTTTCCAGATCTTCTTTCAGATAATCAGATCGACAAATCGAGGTATGGTTAGGAAGATATGGCCATTTTAGTTTCGGATATAAAATCTGTTCAAATCCGAAAATCATAAACCTAATCTTCTAATTTGGAACCTAAATATATTTTTGGAAAGTTTCTATTTTATGAAAGTTTCTATTTTTGAAAACTTTATTTCTATAGATTATAGACTGAAGCCTTAATTCTCGTGTTGCAGTTGACCGCACTTTCCGTTGTTCATTCCGGCCAGTGGCTAAGGTGAGGGTTATTCCGTTTAAATCCCGAATTAGTTTAGTACTGCTATTATGAAAAGTCTAGGTTCGAAACATGTTCTGTCTCTGTGAATCGAGTCTGCTTGAGAGTCTTGTTTGTTTTTACTTTATTCTCTTTGTTTAAACTGGAGATAGGGAATTAGAGGATCCAACTGTTAATTGATTTGTTTGATGTTAAAGACGGGTTATATATAAGTATATGTATAGAATGGATTGGTTAGCCGTATACAGGGAAGTACTTCTGTATCGGCCTATTTGTGTTGAGATTACGGGGAGTATAGGGAAGCACTTCTGTGCCACATATGAGCTGCGGGAGTACAGGGAAGCACTTCTGTACTACGTAACAATTGTTTGTGTTGAGATTGCGGGGTGTACAGGGAATTACTTCTGTACCACGCATGAGCTGCGGGAGTATAGGGAAGCACACCTATACTACGTAGCATTGTGTATGAGGAGAATGCGGGAGTATAGGGAAGCACTTCTGTACTACGCATACTTTTGGTATACATATATATGTATATATTCATATCCGTATGAGGAGAATGTGGGGTACAACGAATAGCTATGTACCATCAGTGCATTGATTGTTATGTGTGGCCCATTAGGTGCCGTGTTTGTTTCATGCTAGATCTAGGCCTACATAGTCGCAGTGCTATGTACTGAGTCAGTGGTTTGCGGTTTAACATTCCATACCTCACTGAGTCACTCCCCCGTTACTCACCCTCTTTTCCCCTTTTTCAGGTGTGGCTGACGAGTAAGATATCGATCAGACGGATGGTGTTTTTAGGCGTTTTCTTTTGATTTGATTTTCAGACTTATGTTTTATTATTTTCAACGATTATTTCAGTATTTGAGTTATTGGATTTATGGATTTATTTCGTTATTTATATGAAAGTCGACTTTCAGACATTTTTGTGGATTTTACGATACAATTGTGGTTTGGTAACACGCCGGTCTCGAATGAGAATGAGTCGGGTGTTACAAAAGTCGTTTTGATGAAACCAAAATCAAGGTCAAACAAAGAAGAACCCTACGATTCAGCAATTGAAACTGTCATGGGAAACTAAATTCAGCAAAATCACACTGAACCGAACCGATCAGACAGCCAACACAGCAAAAGTCACACCGAAGCTAACAGATCAATTAGCCAAAATTTAATTCCAACAATGTAGGCCTTGATCGGAAAATCAGAGACCTGAGAACAAACAAATCATTATGATCGAATCTATGAGGACATCGGAGAAGAGGGAGAGAAGAGTCGTGTTTCTATTAGCACAATGGTGATACACAAGCGTCCCGCTTATCAGCAATCCTATTGCCTTCCCCCATTTCACCCATTATCTTCTTTTTCTCTCTGATATTTGTATTGTTCCGACATCGTTTATTATTTAATTCATACAAAAACCGATGACGAGTTCCGGTTAGATGGTCTTGACTTCGGTTCACATTTGATTTGACTTTGGGTTAATTATAAGAAAGACGGTTCAGATTAATCAAGATTCAAACGTGCATTGGGTTAAGCGAGATCGACATACACTCGAGCTAAGACGGTTCAAGTATTGAACCGCTAGTAAAAACATTTGGTTTATATTGGCGGGATGAACCCATCGGGTCCATCCAGTAATACAACGCATGGATTCTTGAAAGCTCATATAGCAATAGCAAGCTATCATATTGGATTTTCTCCCTTACAAATAAAGTTAACGTTGTGTGGTGAGATGGATATCCAAAAATTGATTATTTGGATGAAAGAGATCAAATCATAAATACCTATAAAAATTTGGATATCCGTTCTATGCCATTCTTAATCAAAACTGATAGGATGGGACCAATAAAATTTAAGTCAAAGATTTAGTTTGACTTTTGAGTTTAGTTTCTAAAAGTATGGTTGACCACTACCATTATAGTCAGACCAAATAAATAAACATTACCATAAAACTCTGGATTATGGTTGACCACTACAATCAAATATATACTAATGTTGTGCCAAGAAATCTTCTGTTTAGGTAGTTACTCCATAAACGTTTTCTTTTATTTATAATGATACTATCTTTTTAGTAACACAAACTGTACTTATCTGAATTGATAGTAATGGTCAACTATACCTATAGAAACTAAAATCTCATGTTTGACTAGTTCATTTTGTATTCAAGATTTTGTCAAATCAACAAATATATATGCATTACTAATTTTTCTTTTAAAAATGTTTAAAAAAAATATTTTCCATTCAAAGACTATAAATACTCAAACAAGTTTGACATCTTTATCATTACAAAAAATATCTTAAATCCACAACATGAATCGTCTTATAATTTTTGTGTTTATTAGTGCTATGTGTTTTGGATTAAACGAAGGTTGCAAGAAAAATTATATAATATTTGAAAATCAACTAATTACTTCTCGTAGTAATTTGTTGATCGACTGTAATGATAACGAGGGGAAATTTATGTCTAATCAGTTAAGTTTTGGTGCAACTCCGTTTGAGATTGCTTTCAGCGACTATGGTTGGCCAAAACATACCCGATGGTCTTGCACTATTAGTTGGGGACCTAATAATATGTATTATTACGATCTTGAAGCATATCATTCAAATTTTCAGCGATGTGGTCAGTTACGTTCATGGATTGCTAAAGATGATGGAATCTGGTTTACAAGAAGATATGAGAATCCAGCAGGGTTGGTTTTACTTTGGAAAACGCGTGTCTAGTTTTCTGCTTTAATTTTTTCTTACAATAACTACAAACATTATATAAAATAAATCGATTTGGATTTTAGTCTGTTGAATAAAAAATTTGATACTCCCTCTGTTTCAATTTGTAAGTAGTTTTAGATAAAAGCATAGTATTAAGAAATCTATTATTTTTTAAAAAATATCTTTTAATAAATAAATTCAACCAATTATAAAAGCTAATATATTTTCATTAGTTACACAACATATAATAAATGCAAAAGCTACATTGAAATGTTAAACAAATTATATTTAGAAACAAAGTTTTTTTGCTAAAACTACTTACAATATGAAACTGATGTATTATTAATTAAAAATTATAAAATTAGGTATCTCATTTCTATAATACAATTTTCTCATAACTTTGTGGAAACATATAATTCATCGCACCAAGACCGACTCAAAAAGAATCAGGGCTTTTGGAATTAATATGCCCTTTTGGCAATTTGTTTTTTTTTAAATTAGTTAAAATTAAATTTAATATAATTATTTAAGCTATTTTAATATTCTGTATGAAAATTTCCAAAATGAATTTAGTTTTTAAAATATACAAACCAAATTTAGTTACAAGTGTATTTATATCTCTTTTTAATTAAAAAATAAATAAATTGCAAAAAAAAATGACCCTTGAGCTCCAGGAGAGGTGACACTCTTCACCATGTACCTAAGCCGCCTTTGATTGCAAGGATCATAAACATAGATGTTCATGGGGAAAAGCGTGTGGTTTACACACGCAACACCTAGATATGCTTTTATAATATGGTTGGCTATTCAAGATCGTTTCGAACAGCTAGTTGGAACCCTTATATCAGCACAAAATGTGTTTTATGCCTATCCATTATGGAAACTTTTTTTTTTTTTGATAAGTATGGAAACTTGAAATCACTTGTTTTTATCTTGTCAATACTCTGCTCAGGTGTGGAGTTCGCTAATGAGAGGTCTGCTCAAAGCACTGACTGGAATGTCACTACAACGCTGATCAAAGACCCCACTTACAATCAAGATAAGCTCTTCATGATATGATTTCCAAGCAAATGTTCATAGTATTTGGTGCAAAAGGAACTGTCGTTGTCATGGGACTTGGGGCTGAGCCTAGGGATGTTTAAACGGGCGGTAAGCCCGCGGGCATAACGGGCGATCTTTAAACGGGCGGAACCCGTACCCGTTTATTTGTACATAATATCATAACGAGTTTATAGAGGGTCGGCCCGTTAAGAGTATTTATTAAACGGGTTTACCCGCGAAATAAAAGGGTGCCCATTTAAGTTTTTTTTTTTCTTTTCAATATATGTAAAACTACGTCGTATTATCCTTAGGTTTTTTAGATCTCAAAACTGAATCTCACTGCCGTAAAGTTTCTCTCCTCTTAGCTCTCTGTCAAATTTTGTCAAAAAAAAAAAAAAGCTGTGTCGAAGAAACTGAGAAACTTACGAGATTATCAACCCAGAAACTCGATTATCAACCTGAGATACTCGATTAGTCTACAAGATTCATCAAAGTTTGAGGCTTTGGGGAGCGTGAAACATCTTTGAATCCAGAAACGTTTGCAACTCAATACTTCAAGTATTCAAGTGAGTTTCTTTGTTTCTTTTAACCACAAGATTTGTTGAAAGAGACACACATCTTCTCTTTGAAACAAAGTCTTTCTCTTGCTGTTTGATTTCCTGCAATGTGTAGTTACTAGTTAGTTATAATGTGTTGACTGTTATTGGTTTACTCTGGTACGCGTGTTTTCTGTGTGCTTATTATCTATTTGAAATGTGCATTGCTTACTCTGGTACAATGATTTGCTTATGAGAAACCTGCCGATCAGGAACTGAAGTTTTAGTGAGAAAGTGAGAAAGCTGCTTAAACCCGTTAAACTGGGTTTTTGTGTCTTGTTGTAAAAGAAAACTGGATCACTTTCCTGATTAAACTTCAGTTCCTGATTAAACTATTTTTGTGTTTTGATTCTTCAGTTCCTGATTAAACTATGCACTGCATAGTTCGTATAAGATTACATGTCGCAGCAAAACTAGCTAGACAAGAATCAAAACATTGCTTGTAAACTATGTTATTTTCACTTTCATCTTGTGCTGTTTTCAGATCATGTGCATGAGATATTACTCTTTTTTATGTTTTGGTTTGACATTTTTTCAGATAACAAGAAGATAGAGAAAGGGTCTCATTGGTTTGAGATTAAAGGAGGAGGATGAAGTTGGTTTCTATCTTGTTTTTCTATTGTTTTTTCATATGCTTTCTTTGTTGTATTTTCAGAAATTAAACTCTATGTCATTTCAGATTCTCAGAGGTTTTTTCTTTGTTGTATTTCACTTTCTAAATTTCAGATTTTATGAACTTACAGATTTTAAATTATGTATTAGATACACAAATCAGGTTTATTATATATGAAGATAATTAAAACTCCATTTTGCTAAAAAAGAAAAGAAACAATAACATTACATAAAAAACAATAACACTACATAAAAAAATAATTAAACTGCATTTTGTTAACGGGCTCACGGGCCTAAACGGGCATCACCCTGTTAAACGGGTTCGCTGGTAAACGGGCTTCAGTGGGTTCGCTGGTTAAACGGGCATGTGTTCACGGGCTCTAGACGGGTAGGGCTGTAAACGGGCAGGTCTTAAACGGGCCCGGGCCGCCATATCACTGATCAGAATAGAAAAGCAAACCTCTCACTATTAGGATAAAAACCTTCTCTAGTCATCATCTTCAAAACTATCTTAACCCTAACCAAGTCCCTTCACAAGTGACTCAACGCTATGTCAAAGCTAATGAAGTTACGAACACGTATCCCTTCAAAAACCTCCAACGCTCGATTGATAAGATTGTGTTTGAAAAAAACATCCATCATCATGTTCATGGCACGAGTGTTGGGCACGTATCCGTAACTACTCATGCCTTTATAAACCTCTATAGCTTTATCGTATACATGACCACGCCAGAGGATTTCTAGCAATAGCAATAAAACACGTGGCTTGATTTCACAGCCGGTTATATTCGGTGAGAAGTGAGTGTGGAAGAGAAACAGAGTGTGTTACAGTGTTAATGGCTTTCCTCCTCTGTTTTATCCTGTTTTATCCAGGAGACAGCGAAGCCGCGAAGGGTTTTGGAGTTGAACTAAACCCTCTGGTTTGTGAGAGAGGCAGCTACGGTCAAGGGGTTGACCGGATTCGGTTTGGTACTTTTGAAAACCGATACACTCCGGTTATGATTTTTAACAAATTACAAGAGACTCTATTATTTTCAGCCACATCAACAACATGAATTTATTATAATGTTGTAACAGTACTATAAATTGCTATTTTGATTATGATAAATGAGAAAAAATCAGTGTTTTTAAAATCGGACCGAACCGGCAGTCAAACCAGGTTGAACCATGAACCATATAACGATCCGGGTTGAGCTAATGTCAAAATCTAATCAAAGTTGAACCGATTAAAATCCATATTAAACCGTCAAAAACCTGGAAACCGGTGACCCATTGAACCGGTCAAACCCCGATTCGTATATCAACTAAATTGTTGTTGATAAAATAATTAATTTTTCTTCTTTTAAAGTAAAAAAGACTTATGAAAGATTAATTAAGTATTGTCTCTCGTCTTTTTCTTTGACATCTCTTCAACTCACAAATCACCAGATTCACAAAGTTTAATTTTCACGTCAAGATATTTTTTTGTCTACTTTTCACTTTGTTTAAATTTTATCTCATGATCACTTGTGTTATTGAAGACTTTAATAATTGAAACATTTATATCTTTGAAATTTGTATAATTTATGAAAGAACAAACTACTTATTTTATTTCAAAATATAAATTTTGAACTAATGTATATAAATTTTTTAAAATATAATGAAGATTTAGATTGATAAAGATCTGAAGAATAAAATTTAAATGTGTTTTTTGTATTGATTTTAGATTTGAACTATTAAATTATTTTATTACTTTTGCTACATTTTAATTGTTATTTGTTTAAGTTTTTCTAAACATTATGGTTATTGTAACATTTTATTTGATATGATCTATTTTATAAGAATATGCATATTATTTACAAAATATCATTAACTTCTGTTTAATCCAATCAAACCCGATCGAACCACAATGACCCATGACCCAAAACATTTCCGGTTTGCTAGCCGGTCCGGTTTTAAAAACACTGAGGAAAAGATAAAAATAAAATTACGAAAAGTATTTCTACATTTAGAAACTATAACGTGTTTATATTTCATATAAATGTAACTATCCAAAGCTATATATGAACATGTGAATGTCGGAAAGAAGATTAAGAAGGAATTAGGTTTTAGACAGATTGTGATTGTGTGAGTCAGATGTTCAAAACTCTGAAGGTGCTTCCTCATTCTGAAGTCTCTCGGTTAGTTCGTTTCAGTACAGAGTTTCCGGTAGATGGAGAGTTCTGACAAGCAATGTAGAGACAGAATAAACATAGTCCTGTTTTCAGACAGAAAGAAAGTACTAGTCAAGAGTCAAGTTTGCAGATTCTTTTACATACGTTCAAAAATTAATGTCAAAAGCATTGCTTCTTTTTCTTCATCTCTATCACACGCTATGATGCAAAGTCTTAACATTTGGGAACCAGTAATATTCTTACCTGCATAAGCAATGGTCATACCCGATATGATTCGTCCCAGAGCTGCCAAGAAGTATAGTGAGATCACGACCTGAAAGTAAAGAAACATCCCAAAGGGGGAACAACAATACACAGTTATAACTCCGCCAATATTAGTTTTATACTTTTGCCATGACTCTCAGATAAACAGGTGATAACTAAGAGAAGTAAGTATATCTTCTATTAAAATAACCAAAGGAGACTAGACTGAAACTTGCCTTTCAAAATAGCCTCTTGTCATGTCCCGTTGCTGCAACACGCAAAAACGGATTCAGCAGCTCCAACAGTATTAGCTAAGCGTGCAACGATGTTACTGGCTGTGTCTTGTGATATTTGCCACTCTAATGGATCCACAGGCACCCTTCACGAACAAAACAAAAGTTGTTACTTTTGCATTCCAGATCATGTTAACGCAAGAGCCTTTCAAATACCGCACAGTGATCATCATCAAACCAACAACAAAAGGCACATTGAATCTAACAGATCTGGCAGCCAACACAAATAAACATGAAAATCCACACGATTCTCTGAAACTAAGACAGCAAGAGAGCACACACTCAATCAGGGCCGGATCTGGGCATAGACCAATTGAAACTTTGGTCTTGGCCCCCAAAAATTTTGGAGTTTTTTTAAATAGGCATCGGCTCCCAAATTTTGAAAAAAAAAATTTTTACTAAAACTCTTTAAGAAATGTTTCAAGCCCCCAAAATCTCAGATCCGGCCCTGCACTCAATAAGAAAGATCAAGCAGCCAAAATCAAACAATTCCAAAACTGCATCAGAAAATCAGAGACCGGAGAGAAACAAATCATCATGATCGAAGCAACAAAAAAGGCAGCAATACCGAGAATGGCTAGGGATGACCTAAGCAGCACTGATACTGGTATTGGAAATGGAAACCGGGACATAAACAGGGATGAAAAACGGCAAAATCAAAAATTTAAAATGGCTGAAAAACGGCAATAAAATAGTTATATATAATACAACATATATTATATACAAATCACAAGTTAAATCTATAAGTAATATAAAATTTACAAAAAGTGTAATTCTAAATTGTTTTGCTCTGTTTTAACTGGTTTTAGTTGATGGTATTATTTTATCATTTTGAATTATCTGAATATTAACCACTAGATCAAATTTTCAAAAAGTGTGATATTTAAAGACGCTAGTCAAAGCATATATATAGTCACATGGCATGATGTCATCTTCTTCTTCTTTGATCCTAAATTATGTTTTCTTTCTTCGACAGCTTTTTTTTTAAAGAAATTTGGATTTTTTTGGATTTTCAAGTTTAGAAACAAAATTGACTATGTGTTGAGAATCTATACCTCTAAACTATTGGCATCTACACCTCTAAATTTTTTAATTTCATCTCTTAACCTTTTCAGACTTAATAGAATAAACAAATAAAAACAAATATAGTTTAACTTTGCACTTCCTAACACAAATATAGTTTTAATTTCATCTCTTAACTTTTTCCAAGATGTCTCCGGTCTCTGACCAAGCCCGTCCCCGCTGAGCCAGGCGATCCCGGGTTCACTTTACACGTGTTGGGACGTTTCCAAGGCGTACCCGAGCCAAACCCGTCCCCCAGCCGAACCCGGTACGTGAGACGGCACCAAGTTGGTGTACCCGTGCAACTTAGGGGATCACAAGAGAACGATGAGGACATCGGAGAATAGAGAGAGAAGAGTCGCATTTCGGTAAGCGCAATGGTGGTACACTAGCGTCCCTCTTATCAGCAATCCTATCGCCTTCCCTATTTCCCCCATCTCTGAATCTGATTGTTCCGAGACATCGTTAGTTATTTAAATTCATACTAAATGATGAAACAGCGACGAGTTCCGGTTAGATGATCTTGAATTCGGTTCACATTTGATTTGACTTTGGGTTAATAAGAAAGACGGTTCAGATTAATTAAGATTCAAATGTGCGCTCGGTTAAGCGAGATCGACCTACACTCGAGCTAAGACGGTTAAAGTATTGAACCGCTAGTTTAAAAAACTTGGTTTATATTGGCGGGATGAAATTCTTGAAAACTTAGATAGCAAATTAGCAAGTTATCATATTGGAGTTTCTCCCTAACAAATAAAAGTTAATATTGTGTGGTCCGATGGATATCCAAAAATTGATTACTTGGACAAAACGGACAGATCATAAATACCTCAAAAAATTCGAATATTCGGTGCCAACCCCCTAATCAAAACACATAAAAATAGGACCAGTAAAACTTAAGTCAAAGATTTAGTTTGACTTTTGAGTTTAGTTACTAAAAGTATGGTTGACCACTAGGAGTGTTCAATCCGGATATCGGTTTGGTTTTCCGTTTTTTTTTTGTATTTCAGTTAGTAATATATAACTACTAGGGCTGGGCAAATAAACCGAACCCAAAAATCCGAACCGATCCGAACCAGACATAGATACCGAATTGATCTTGTTTTGTGGTATTTCAGGTTATGGGTATTATCCGAACCGAACCCGAATTTAAATGGATATCAGATAGAACCTGAAACATTCAAAACCCCAAAAAGACCTTGTACCATACATGATCTCAATTCCTAATATGTATCCAAAATACACTAAGATATATTGAACATCTAAATTATTATCTATTACATAAAGGTTGGTGGTTCTGTAAGATGAAAGTTGATGGTTGAAGGTGGCCGTTGAAATTTGAAGTTCTCATATTTTGGTTTTGTTTTCCTTGAACAATGTTTCTCATTTCATGAGAAATTGATTTTTGTTTTATGCTTTCATTTATTTGATTTTATTCCTATCGATAAATATGTTTAATTTTTTGTTTGATTTTGAATTATCAAGGTTGATGTTCATTTCTTATTTTTGAATCGATTTTACTTATGTTTTACAAAATATGTATAAATCAAGTATTTTAAAATCAAAGAACCGATTTTACTTATGCCTTGAAGATTGAAGTTTGAAGTTCGTGCTTGAAGGTTGATAATGGTGCTTGCAGTTAAAGCTTGAAATTTTATTTAAGTTTTTGGTTTTTGATTTCATTGAATAATATGTTTCTTATTTGGTTTTGGTTTTGGTTTTGGCTTTAGGTTTCTTTGAATTCTCTCGTTTGTTTTGTTTTATTTATATCAATAAAGATACTTGACTTTCGTTTCAAATTTACGTCATTTCGTAGTTGTTTTGACAAAATTGATGCATTTACTTACTTATTTGTATTGTAAGTTACCATTTATGTAGATTTGTATTGGTTACATTTAGTACAAACGGTATACTCAAGAACCAAAATTCCATTTGAAACCTAAACCGATAGTATTTCGGATTATACCAATACCAAAATAATTTACCAAATCCAACCCGAACCGAAGAGCACCGGAACTAATCCTGAACCGAAGTTTTAAATTATCCGAATAGGGCTGGTTTTCGGTAACCATGAAAACCCGAACACGATTAAAACAGAACCGACACCCGAATGCTACCCCAGTTGCCCGGCCCTAATAATTACCATTCTAAATCCATATTTACTTCGGTTCGGTTAATATACCGTCGGTTTTCAGTTTATTTGGTTTTATACCAAAAAACATAATTATTTGTAGTTTGAGATCATATTATATGAATTTTAGAGTCATGTTGTCAACAAAGTCATTTACTTAAAAAATATTATATGTTTAAATAAATAAACAAAAAAAGTAAACGTTTCTACCATCAAATAAAATAATTAAATCTAGAATTAAAATCAAGTCTGAAAATTTTGAAAATAAAAATACGAAACAAAACAGAAGCATAAAAGAAAAGTTTTCCACTCTTCCATATTTAGTGTTCATCAAAGTTGTGCTTCTTCGACTGAACATGAAACTATGTTCATTTATAGATAAGAAAAAAGTTGCGAAGAATTTCTACTAATTGTTGTCCACTAATTGTTGTCCATCGGGTCCATCCAGTAATACAACGCATGGATTCTTGAAAGCTCATATAGCAATAGCAAGCTATCATATTGGATTTTCTCCCTTACAAATAAAGTTAATGTTGTGTGGTGAGATGGATAACAAAAAATTGATTATTCGGATGAAATAGATCAAATCATAAATACCTATAAAAATTTGGATATCCGTTTCATGCCATTCTTAATCAAAACTGATAGGATGGGACCAATAAAATTTAAGTCAAAGATTTAGTTTGACTTTTGAGTTTAGTTTCTAAAAGTATGGTTGACCACTACCATTATAGTCAGACCAAATAAATAAACCTTACCATAAAACTCTGGATTATGGTTGACCACTACAATCAAATATATACTAATGTTGTGCCAAGAATCTTCTGTTTAGGTAGTTACTCCGTAAACGTTTTCTTTTATTTATAATGATACTATCATTTTTAGTGACACAAACTGTACTTATCTGAATTGATTGTAATGGTCAACTATACCTATAGAAACTAAAATCTCATGTTTGACTAGTTCATTTTGTATTCAAGATTTAGTCAAATCAACAAATATATATGCATTACTAATTTTCTTTTAAAAATGTTTAAAAAAAAATATTTTCCATTCAAAGACTATAAATACTCAAACAAGTTTGACATCTTTATCATTACAAAAATATCTTAAATCCACAACATGAATCGTCTGATAGTTTTTGTGTTTATTAGTGCTATGTGTTTTGGGTTAAACGAAGGTTGCAAGAAAAACCATGTAGTATTTAATAATCAACTAATTACTTCTCGTAGTAATTTGTTGATCGACTGTAGTGATAACAGGGGGGTATTCACATCTAGTCTGTTAAGTTTCGATGCAAATCCGTTTGACATTGCTTTCGGCGACTATAATTGGCCAAAAGATACACGATGGTCTTGCACTATTAGCTGGGGACCTAATAATATGTATTATTTTGATCTTCAAGCATATCATACAAATTTTCAGCGATGTGGTCAGTTACGTTTATGGATTGCTAAAGATAATGGAATCTGGTTTACAAGAAGCTATGAGAATCCAGCAGGGTTGGTTTTACCTTGGAAAACTCGTGCCTAGTTTTCTTTTTTACTTTGTTCTTACAATAACTACAAATATTAAATAAAAGAAATCGATTTGGTTTTTATTTTGTTGAATAAAAATTTTGATATTAGTTAAAATTATAAAATTAGGTATCTCATTTCTATAATACATAAACGAATTATATCACCTACTGTTACATATACATTATACAATTCTCTCATAATTACTGGAAACATATAATTTATAGCACCAAGGCCGACTCAAAAAAAAAATCAGGGCTTTTGGAATTAATATGCCCTTTTGGCAAATTTTTATTTTTGAATTAGTTAAAAACAGATTTAATATAATTATTTAAGCTATTTTAATATTCTGTATAAAAAATTTCAAATAAATTTAGTTTTTAAAATATATAAACAAAATTTAGTTACAAGTTTATTTATAGGAAAATTGCACCCAATAACTTAGAAAAAAAACCATAATTTACAAACTAACCAAAATAACACCCTCTCTCCTATTTTCTCTTCCTATCTCTCTCTAACTTCTTTCTACAAAACTAATTACCCTTTTTTGTTTGGTTACTTAACAAATAAATCCTTATTTATATCTCTTTTTAGTTAAAAATAAAAAAAAATTGCAAAAAAAATGACCCTTAGGTCCCAGGAGAGGTCGCACTCTTCACCATGTACCTAAAGCCGCCTTTGATCGCAATGATCATAAACATAGATGTTCATGGGGAAAAGCTGTGCGGTTTACACACGCAAAATCTTAGATTATTTTTGACCCCAGTAAAGTTCAGTCCTGGGTCCGCCACTGCTCATGCCTTTATAAACCTCTATAGCTTTATCGTATACATGACCACGCCAGAGGATTTCGAGCAATAGCAATAATACACGTGGTTTGATTTCAAGCCTTAATGATGACAGTCAACTGCTTAACCAAAGTAAACCAATGGTTTGGTGTAAGAAGAGACGTGAAATTATAATTGTTCCCAAGTTAATGGATTTGTCTTTCCACTAGTGACGTGTGATAATGGGTAGTTTACTTTGTCTTCTTCTGTATTTATAGTCATCGATGTATTTGGAATGAGTTATGAAATAGAAAATTGCAGTAAAGTGTTCTTTAAGACTTTGAGATCCATCACTTAACCGCTCTATGATTCGATCGACAACGCTAACCATGTGGTGAAAATAATGCTCGCTGGTCGTGGAAGTAGTTCCTCTGTTTCCCGCAACAGAAGAAGAAAGTTAGTCTTTAGATAGGGAGGAGAGTCTCTTAAACGAGAGTAGACATCGACGTGTGTGAGTGGCTTGTTTCGTTTAGATTCGGTGAGAAGTGAGTGTGGAAGGAAGAAACAGAGTGTGCTAGTGGCTTTCCTCCTCTGTTTTATCCAGTTGAATCTCCATGAAACGAGTTTTATTTGAGAAATGGAGATAAAGAAAGGTTGCAACTTTGAAAGGGAAAACCGGCGGGAAAAGCAGGGGAGTTGAACTAAACCCTCTGGTTTGTGAGAGAGGCAGCTAGAGTCAAGGGGTTGACCGGATTCGGTTTGGTCCTTTTGTAAACCGATATACTCCGGTTTTGATTTTTAACAAATTACAAGAGATTCCATTATTTTCAGTCACATCAACAACATGAATTTATTATGATAAATGAGAAAAAATCAAAAAAAAAAATTACAAAAAGTATTTCTACATTTAGAAACTATAACGTGTTTCTATTGCAAATAAATGTAACAATCCAAAGCTATCTATGAACATGTAAAGGTTGGAAAGAAGATTAAGAAGGAATTAGGTCTTAGACAGATTGTGATTGTGTGAGTCAGATGTTCAAAACTCTGAAGGTGCTTCCTCATTCTGAAGTCTCTCGGTTAGTTCGTCTCAGTACAGAGTTTCCGGTAGATTGAGAGTTCTGACAAGCCATGTAGAGACAGAACAAACATAGTCCTGTTTCAGACAGAAAGAAAGTAATAGTCAGAAACAGGTTTTGCAGATTCTTTTACAAAATGAATGTCGTCAAAGCATTGCTTCTTTTCCTTCATAGTTATCGAATGCTATGATGTATATGCTTCTTACCTGCATAAGCAATGGTCATACCCGATATGATTCGTCCCAGAGCTGCCAAGAAGTATAGTGAGATCACGACCTGAAAGTAAAGAAACATCCCAAAGGGGGGGAACAACAATACACAGTTATAACTCCGCCAATATTAGTTTTATACTTTTGCCATAACTCTCGGATAAACAGGTGATAACCAAGGAGAGACTAGACTGAAACTTGCCTTTAAAAATAGCCTCTTGTCATGGCCCGTTGCTGCAACACGCAAAACGGATTCAGCAGCTCCAACAGTATTAGCTAAGCGTGCAACGATGTTACTGGCTGTGTCTTGTGATATTTGCCACTCTAATGGATCCACAGGTACCCTTCACAACCAAAAAAAAGTTTGTTACTTTTGGATTGCACATCCTTCTTCGTTATGATGAACAAAAATCAAATCAAACAACAAAGAATCATTTATCGTGTGGTGAAGTAGGCATTGCAATAAGGAAGAAACTTCAACATTCACACGATTACGTTAAAACCAAAGACAACAAACTAAAGCACACTGAATCTAACCGATCATCAGTAAAGCCAACACAATCAAAAACTTGAAGATCCACAGGATTGTGTAAGACCAACAGAAACAAGTATGTATGTCTCAATCAAAAAAATTCGAGAATCTTCTTACGAGACATTGAGTTGACGAAAGAGAAGACCGAGAATGGCGAGGGAGGACAAGAGGACGATGAGGACATCGGAGAATAGAGAGAGAAGAGTCGCGTTTCGATTAGCGCAATGGTGGTACACGAGCGTTCCGCTTATCAGCAATCCTATCGCCTTCCCCATTTCCCCCATCTCTGACTCTGAGAATCTGATTCTTCCGAGACATCGTTAGTTAATTAAACTCATACCAAACGATGAAACAGAGACGAGTTCCGGTTAGATGGTCTTGACTTCGGTTCACATTTGATTTGACTTTGGGTTAATAAGAAACACGGTTCAGATTAATTAAGATTCAAATCGTGCATTCGGTTAAGCGAGATCGACCTATACTCTCGTATAGAGAATTTGAGTAAAATAAAATTGTTATAATTTAATTGATCGATGATTTTTTATTTTTATTTATTTTAATTATTGATTGTAATGGTATACCATACTTATAGAAACTAAACTCCCATGTTTGACGAGTTCATTTTGTATTCAAGATATAGCCAAATTTACAAATATATGCATTACTAACTTTTTTTTAAAAAAGTTAGGTTTTCCATTCCAAGGCTATAAATACTCAAACATGTTTGACATCTTTATCAATACAAATAAGTATCTTAGATAACATGAATCATTTGATAGTTTTTGTGTTTATTAGTGCTATGTGTTTTGGGTTAAACGAAGCTTCTTGCAAGGAAAACTATATAGTATTTCATAATCAACTATTTTCTTTAAATAGTAGTTTGTTGACCGATTGTAGTGATAACAAGGGGAAATTTATATCTAATGAGTTAGGTTGCAATGCAACTCCGTTTATCTTTGGTTTCAGCGACTATAAATGGCCAAGTGAAACACGATGGTCTTGCACTATTAGTCATGGACCTAATAATATGTACTATTATGATCTTCAAGCATATCATGTAAATTATCATCGATGCGGTCAGTTACGTTCATAGATTGCCAGGGATGAAGGAATTTGGTTTACAAGAAGATCTGGGGATCCACCAGTGTTTGTTTTACTAAACGCGTGCCTAGTTTTCTGCTTTACTTCGTTTTTACAATAACACCAAACATTAAATAAAAGAAATCGATTTGGTTTTTTTTTTGCTGAGTAAAATGCACCAGATGTAACAGCCTTCTGATTAAATATAACTAGGGCAAAACCCCCGCATGTTCCGGGTTTTGGCTGAATGTGTTCTATTTCTACACAACCGTGTGATTATTATATGTGGCCTTCTTTGTGTCCGATTATTGCATATGCAGTCATGGTGATGTATCAGGTGTCGTTAGGCGCAAAGGTAATCCTTTGTTTCACCAAAAAAAAAGAAAACATACATGGATATCTCCCCTCCATTTCTCGACACAAACTCAGAACAGTCTCTGCGATGTGAAAATACACCTCTCCTGGGGTGTCTCGTGTCTGTTCTAGCTGTTGAGAAATTAGAACAGGTTTGGAAACTGAGAGATACAGAAGGAAGAGTGAACATTCCACGAATATTTGTCAATCACAGAAAGAGCAGAGGTCACATAATAGAAAAAAGTTATGGGAATAACACGAGAGATCCAACAACAGTAGCTGTTTAACAAAGCCAAATTTATCAATAAGCAGAGAGAGAGAGAGAGCAAAGGAAGAAGTAGATTTAACCAGGTCCAACTTTAGGGATATCGTAGTGCTCACTCATGTTAGCCAGATACTGATTGAAATCCTCAATCCTGTTACGGTGAGACTTGTTCGCTTCCTTGGCTAGTTTCTGCACATCCAGTTTCTGCTTCTGCTCTATGTATCTTCTTTCTGCTGGCGTTAACAGATCATCATCATCATCAGGTTGCACTTTGCCATCCTCCTTTTCACTCCTACCCTCCTCATCCTCTTCTTCTTCTTCTCCTTCAATCAATTTAGCCAATGATTCTTCGTTTTCTCCTATAACCAAAGCCGATAAGTCCATCAACATCATACCTTTTATAACTCAAATGGTTATAAAAAAACGAAGAAGCGGTCATGTGTTACCTTCTTCTATGTGTTCATGTTCAGTAATTTTAAGAGCTTGCTCTTCGTGTTTCTTCTGTGTCTTCTTCTTCTTCTTCTTCTTGACTCCACCTGCTTTCACATCTAAAGCCTTCCCTTTCAGCTTTAGCTTCCCACCAATAACATTGTCATACGCCGACATCTCTCAGCTGAACACAAGTACCACAGAACATAAAATTAGAACTGAACTGAAACATCACACAATGGTCTGAAACTTACAACTTACAATACTAGTGCTAGGAGTGATAAGTAAAGATCAATCATCAGTAATCATAATCAAGCTTATCAACGAGGTTTCTCCTCCAATCAATCAGCTAACCCTTATTTATTCCCCCGTGACTCAACCAGACATCCCAAACTCAAGACCTCCGACAAGATTCAAGCTTATCAACCAAACACGTAAGAGCCATTAGTTAACACACATGTTTCGCCAAGGAACCGAAGTAGATCTATAGTGTATATACCCTAACAATCAGCAGATAATCCATAGCTACGAAGCATATTCTCCGTAATTCAGAAACATAATCACAAAATCGAAGCAGAAGCGCATGAGTTAAAACTCAAATCCCTAATCGAGTCAATCACCTGAAATCGAGAGAGGGAGCTTCGCGTGCCGAAGACCCGAGAAAGAGGAGATTAATTTTTCTGTTTCTAAAAAGATATTTGTTTTCGCTAGGAAGCCCATTCATTAACGGCCCGTTATCTATAAAACGATGTCGTATCACCGCTCTCGTACGCTCGCTTTTTCGAAGGCGGGTCTGCTTAAGAAGCCCATTCATTAACGGCTCATTATCGAACAAACGGTGTCGTTTCATCCTTCTCCTACGCTCGCTTTTTAACGGCGAAAAAAATAATTAAGGGTTTTCAAATTGGTTAAAATTCGATTTCTTCTTTCTTCCTCTGTACATCGGAAAACTTCAATTCCCGTCGCCGGAGACTATTGACTTCGCCTCCCGTATCGAGGAGAAAAAAAAATGACGAGTAAAGTCTCCTCAAGTGGAGAGCTCTTGAGCCGGTGGAGGAGAATCGAGGAAGACGAAGAGGAGAACGACGATTCTGATCCCTCTACAGTTAACCGTATCAACAAACGCAAAGAACAATGGTTCTCTATCTCCC
Source organism: Brassica carinata (assembly GCA_016771965.1). Lineage (NCBI taxonomy): Eukaryota > Viridiplantae > Streptophyta > Magnoliopsida > Brassicales > Brassicaceae > Brassica > Brassica carinata. Next base: position 47,056,593 of record CM028701.1, on the reverse strand, counting down.
CTCTCACTTCTTTGTTTAATCGATTGTAATTCCGAAACCAAGCTGATTGTTTTCTATAGGTTCACAGATGCATTCACTATGCTCATCTCTTTGCCGAAAGACACTCACATCTGGTGCGGGTGTAGCGATGTGATGGGACCTCTCCTCGAGACGTTTTACAATTTCTTCAGAGACGATAGAGAGGACTCGCCTCTTAAGGCTCTGTGGAAGAGAATCTCTAGGGAGATGCGGACTTGTGCTCAGTGTATCTCTCAGCATCATCAGACTCAAGAGATGTATGAGAAAGAGTACGAGTGCGGTTCCGTTGGTCCGTTACTTGCTGTGCTGCGTAAGCTTGATGAGCAGAGAGTGACTACGCACTTGCAAGAGATTAACTTGATGATAGAGAGAGGAGCGTATGATCAGGATCGGCATCATGCTGAAGTTGTTAGTGTAATGTACGAGGTACTGTCTGGGATTTTTGTAGCATGAGTGATGAATTGATTTGTGTTATCATACTCATGTTATGTCATTGCTTTGAATTCCTGGGGGTTTTCAGGTTTTGATGTTTCCCTTCTTCTTTGACGACATGTCCTTATGCACTGAGTTTGAGAAGTTCATTGAGTCAATCGACAACATTCATGAGCTGGCATTTGCTGAGAATCAAGAATTTCCGGTATAGTCTTATCTCGTGGAGAGCTTCTTTTGTTTCCTACTTAACTAAATCTCTCTGACTTGGTATATTCTCTCATGTCATTCTTTCTAGGGTGTGTATGCACTTCTTTTTCTGAATAGAAGGGTGCGTGTAATTGGTTATCGCTTGGCGAGGGCCATGGGGAAGTTGAGGTATTTTCTTCCTTTTTTATACATAGACCTAGAAAGTTCATAGTTTTATATACATTCTCATGACTGTATTTACTGCTTAGGAAACTTTTATGCTATGGTGTATGTGATATTATCTGCTTTCTTGGCAGGTCAGCAACCCAGTTGGAACGCCTTCAGCCATTGCTCAAGAAATTCATTGGAATTCTGGAGATGGAGGGAATGCCTTCTGCATCTCAGGATCCAAGGCCGAGGATTAATCTAGACCGCTCATCCATATGGCTTGGGATGACATCATTGTAAGACCCTAAATCTCATTTTGTAGTTTTGGTTTATAATGTTTTTAATTTTTTTTTTTTTGATTTACTGATTCCTGAGTGTTTTCTGTTTCTTAAAGGCTTGAGTTCTTAGAAGGCCCTGCTTTTGAAGAGGGGATATTAGAGCCTTATCCCATTTTTGTTGATACTGTGTTGAATCACATAAGCGGCGATTCACGGAATTTTCGCTGGCTGTCAATTGCCTGAAAGAGCTATTTAAGACACTTGGTATGGTAACTATCGTTGTTTTGCAAAGTACTCAGTTTATCTTGAAACTCTATATTATGTTTAGATGGTACATTCTCACACTCTCAAAGGTTGTAAGCTTTGGCTTAGGGCTACCTTGTCCCCAAGTGTGATGCGTAACACACTGTTGGGTCAATGTTTCCATACAAGAGCAGAGAAGATCCACAAAGCCATTTTTGATCTTTTCCAGCCATTATTACAGGCAAGCTTGAATTAGTTTCTCTTAAATATATGATTTCTCTAAAGAGATTAACTTGATTTCACGTGTTTTGTGCTCTTCGTTTTAATTTTACTTTTCGTATTATGCATATCCTATGTCCAGTCTTTAGAGGCTTTGCGAGATGGTGAGCATGAAAAGCAACGTAGACACTTTCTCTACTTTCTCCTTCATCAGGTCCCAGTTAGCAGTAACTTCAGTGTTTTAGCGAGAAGAATTGGACACAAGGTAGTTCTAGTCTTCCTTGCTTACACAGATCTGTTGCATTTTTTCTTGGATGAAACTCTTTGATTCCTTTATCTATCTTCACCAAATTTTTCTTTCTTTCTTTCTTTCTTTCTTTCAGATTGCTCTTCTTATTGTACTCAGAGGTTACAAGATGAACCCTCCTTGCCCTCCCTCTGAGTGTGCACACATGTGGTTAGTGTAACTGGTCCTATCTTTTCTTTTGCAACTTCTTGTTGTTTCTGGTAGCTTGAAGGATATTAAGTATGAAGATTCTTGTTTAATATATACATATATATATATATATATATAGTTTTGATTGTTTCTTTCTCCTCACAAATTCCCGTTCGTTTATGACCTATTTTATTTTTGTATGTTAGATGAAAACACTACGTTTTCTCATAGACAATTGATTTGACAGGGGACCGTCTCTCGTGTCATCGTTTAACGATTCTGCACTACATATTTCATTGCGTCAACCTGCTATTGATCTTGTCCAAGCTATTCTGGTATCTGATGCAACGGCCCTACTAGCTTCGCTGCTACGTAGTAATACTGGCAAGTATATGGGCAGTGAGGTGAAATATGACGACGATGACAGTAATCTACCCTTTCCCCATGCTGTCGAAGATGTAAGTGATCGTCCGTGGAGTGACTTTACCCAGCAGAGCAAAGTTACTCTTGGGGAGTGCAAAGAGTGGATGTGCATTCGATGCTCTGGATTACTACTCTTACAAATACAAATCTTCTAAACCTTCCAGTATCGCTATCCCAAGCAGTATTTTGGTCTCGTTCACGTTTTTGTTTGGTGGAATCTGAAAAGAATGATGACATGACGGTTGATATGGAAACCTGGCTTTCATCTTCCGCTGTTGAAATCAAAGGCACGCTTGGATGGAAGGTAGCAACAGGTTCTGATGACGGGGGGCCAGGAAAGGAGTCCAAAAACTCTGTGACAGTATCAAAGATGTGTCTTCCGTTAATACGAACACTGAAGAGGTACTTTTTCATTTCAGTATTGTGATAGGAAAGCCACTAAGTCTCTGTTACGATTTGTTATAGTGAGTGAGGCTTTTGGGTATTGATTTTGTAGATTGACCACTTGTTTTCTGGTCCAAATGGGTGAAGAATATCGAAAACAATGGACCTGGGTACCAGGGATGAGCGAAACCTTCATCCTTTCTCTTTCAGACCCAGATGATGTACGTAACGAACCTGAGATGATTCCTGGGTACCATCTCACGAGATGATTGCTTTAGTTTAAAACGCTCTGGTTCAAAATGCGTGTAAGGTTGAGCAATGTTGCTAGTGTTGTTTTTGTTGACAGAATATACGGCAGTTTGGAAAGTCTATGCTGGAACACGTTTCAAATACCAGAGGTCTGTCTTGTGGGCTGAAGTTTCTCTGCTCTCAAAGTTCACACCTCGTATATGTTTTTTCTGGAGCTTCACATGTTTTACAGCAGGTAGGCAGCAGCTACATTCTATTCAAGATATAGGACGATACACATACAATGAGCCCTTTAACTTTTCGTTTCAAGAATGCTAGTTCAGTAATAATTTGCATTTTTCTGCTCTGTACGTCATGTTGTTCTTAATGTTTGTCTTTTCTTAGGCTACAGAACGTCCACCCTTTGCCACCATTGCTTATATCAATTTTTGCTGATTTTGACAGGTCCATTTGAGCTCTGTTCTACAAAGATTTCAGATCCTGCATCATTTTTTCTTTTGTTATTCAAGCTGCTGAAGGAAGAGGATGTGGTCATTATTACTGAGAATGTGAAGAGTTCTGCAGGGGGATTTTTGAGGCAACCGGACTTCAGTGCTCCTCCTGTGATTGAGAGCAGAAATTCCTCCAGTGCTGCCCCGGAATTGCTGAAGTTTCTCTACTCGCTGGCAGAAGTTGCCTGGGGCGCAGTAAGGAAGTGCCTAGCTGAGGGAAAGGCTTTCATCCATCAAAGTATTTGCCAGGTATTAGATGGTGAACCTTTGTTATACATCTGTTGCTTATGCTTTATTCTACTGTCCTCTTGAGTTGTTTATCTTTGAGCTGTTTTTGATTCAAATTAGTCGACTATGAAGTTTTTGCTTAGGTTCCAGTTTATCTTATTTGGCAGATGACATGTGTACGTTTGCTTGAGATTACTCCTGTCGTTTTGGGAAAGCTTAGATTAAGCCGTGAAGAGTCCTGTGCTATTGGAGGAGCTTTGAAAGATGCATCCGATCTTAAATGGCTTCCTGATCTCATTGATTGGGGAGGTCACAACTTAAAGTTGTGGTTACGTATTGGAGACGAGCATTAGCGGCTTTGCTAGATATCTTACAAGGATCAAAGAGTGACACTTGTTTCTCAGCAGTCCAGGCTATCAGACGTGTGTTGTCTGCTGGTAAGTGTTTTTATGCTTGCCCATAGTTACTAATTGGCAATTTTGAATTATGTTTCTCTGGTGATAGAATTCATCATGCTCTTCCTCTCTTCAATTCAGATGATCTTGACATCGAGCAATTAGCAGATCAAATCTCCCGCCTTGTTCCCAAGGCAAATGAGTTTCTTATACCTGTTGATGCTGTTGGCAAATCACCAGATAATGTGATGGATCTAACAGAGGATGAGACTGAGAAGGAATCATTGAAGAATTTACCTAGTTTGCATAAGTCTCATCAACTTGATATCAATAAAACTCTTCCACCTATCAGAAGCATCTCACGGCTCTCATCGCTGAAGAAAGGTACTTCTAGTATTGATACTTCAACGAGTTCAGCTGCACCAGTTGTCTTAGAGAAAGATGTTTCAGTAAAATCCAGCAATATAATTAGGGACCTTCCCACCACAAACACTGAACCAAGCAAGGTTGGTAGGATGAATAAGGAAGCAGAAAACAGACAGACTGTGGGAGGTCCTCCTTCACTTGTAAACAGAGCCAACTTAAAAAACGCTGCTGATGAATTCATCTCTCGTGGAACTTCGAAACAGGCCCAGAAATCTGCGATTTCCAACACTAAAGGCATGGATTTGAGAAAAGTAGTTAATGAGCCGGAGGTTGATCCACTGGATTTGGCACTTAAATCTCTGAAACCACAGCCATTGCCCCTAGCAAAACCAGGACCTATTGTTCCCAAACGACAAGTTATCCAACTTTGTGCACCTGTAAATAAGAAATCTGAGCGTTGGCAGAGACAAGAAGCTGGATTTAAAAGATTCAGGCCACCAAAGCTTGAAGATTGGTTTAGAAAGATTTTGCAAATGGACTACTATGCAATAGTGGGACTGGCGTCAGCAAATAAAGATGAGAATCAGAATGTCGGAAAGTTCAGGGAAGTTCCAGTGCGTTTTAGCTCACCTGAGCAATATGTACAGATTTTCCAGCCCTTGGTTCTAGAAGAGTTTAAAGCACAGTTGCAAAGTTCCTTCCAGGAGATATCGTCATTGGAGGAGATTTATCATGGTGATCTGTCTGTTCTGTCAATTGAAAGG